>CM059867.1:64475724-64690866 GCA_030490815.1 Acer saccharum
GAATTAGAATTTCGAAAACCAAACAAAAGCTACCCTCCTTTTACAATGCTAAAAGCTCATGATTGATGAAAAGTATGATGGCAGGTTTAGGATGGATAGTGATGACGAATCAAGCTCCTCTCTGATGGAAAGTGAGTCAAGAGCGGGGTACTTTTCAAATTCCCACTTGTTGAGGGGTGAAATCTCAATAAGAATGGAAACAGATAGGCCGACCTTGTTTCACAAGACAATATGGGTCTAGAAGCCAATTTCTGGGGAAGGGATCCAGCCCTTTAGTGGGCCAAGATCAGGATCGGGTGGACGAAGGTTTGGGCTTTGCAAAGGACAGTGATCCAGTTGAGAAAGAAACAACAAGACAGCTTAAATATTTTAACACTTGTTTTGTTCCATTTTGTTTTTGTTTTTTTGAAAACAAAATGAAAAACGGTAAACGAACGTGAATTTAAAATCGTTTTTGAAAAACGAAAACTGCCAAAAATTCGGCTACCGGATAGACCCATCTTCCATATTTGTTGCTTGTATGGGATGAGATTTTTTAATCCCATGGAAGCAACTTCTCCCACATTGGTTGGATTAATTAGTCCCACCAATTTACACTATAAATATATTTTAATAATTATTAAAATATTTTATTTTAAACATTTTAAAAACAATAAATATTATTTTGTTTAAAATTGGTTTTAAATGTTTAAATTATTTTTAAATAAACAATTTTTTTTTCAAATTTTAATTTAAATAATTATTTTAATCAGTCCAATTCTATGCAACCATTTTATCTAGTTGAGGTGGGGCTATTTAATCTTATGTTTTTTTTATAAGAAAAAAATTCTTCTTTTATTTTTTTTAATTTTAAAATTTAAAATTTATTTAATATATCTTATTATAATATTTAAAAATATGTATTAAAAATGCTATTTTATTTAATATTAATTTTAAATATTTTTATTTATTAAAAAAATAAAATATTTATTTATTTACAAATAATTTATTTTATTTTATGTCAATCAATTTCATATTATATTAAATATATGATAATTTTTTTTTTATCTAATCTCTTACGGCACCAATCACATCACAACTAATTTAGTCCAATCATATTTCATACAATCCAATCTCCTAAAAACAATCACGTCCTATCATGCACACCAAAAGAGCTCTTAAGGGCAAAAAGGGAAGGCTACCAAGAATACAACAAGGGCAAAAAGGAAAACTTGACTACAAATTAAAGAAATTAATGACGTTTCACTCATTACCTCAGCATGATGATAAAAGACAAAGAGAATCAATGACGCGGGAAAATGTGCAATCAATGACGTTTCACTTATTGATTTAAAAAATTAATTTTCTATTTTTACTGCATAATATAGTATGTTATATATGATTGGCTTTATCACCAAGCGACCTTTTGACGATATTGGTTGGCTCTAGATGCCCTTGGAAAATGAGGCAGACATAGTAGTGAATAGTGATAAAGATGTAGGTTTTGGAAAATTGCACAGACAATTGTCACAAGTTTATTTGTTGATACAATATTATACTCAATGACTTAACAATACCTGGAAAGTAAATTAAAGAAGTTTAACATAATTAGCCGAAGATCTCCATAATTAAAGGTGACTATTTTGTATGATTGTAGTTTACTGAGAATCTTTCTTGAAAATATAAAAACTTGTTATGTAAGTTACAATTTTAATTTAAAATTTGATTTTAAACATGGGAGTGGTGTTGCATAACTGTTGAGTCATGAAATTATGAAAATCAGTGCAAGTTGAAGCTTCAACTGCCGAAATGTGTCACCACATAAATAAAATATGTAAATAAATCATTCAATAATTAAAAAATTAAATAACATTATCCTTTCCTATCCTTTAGTGAAAAGAATTATTTTTGTGAGAATACTTTGCTCGGTTCTTTTAGTGAGAATTTTTTAGTGAGGACTCGAAGGAACAAAAAAAGAATTCTTTGTTCGATTCTTTTAGTGAGAATTTTTTAGTGAGGACTCGAAGGAACAAAGAATTCTCACTAAAAGAATTCTTTACTTTTGTTTACTTTTTAGAAACAAAAATAATAGTAAACAGTGAAAAGTAAATAGAAACATAGTTCGAAGAAATTTGTACCCAGATATGACATATATTTCCGAACTAGATGTGACATGTCTGATGATAGAACTACTGGCAGCAAAATCTTATTAATAAACTTTGTTAGCAAAATCTTGTTAATAAATATAGAACTGCAGTAGATTGCCACACAATGGCTATGCTGCAGTTTACAATCTCTAAGCTTCTCACCAATTCTGATATTATTAAAAAACTTGCGCTTCCAACCCAGATTCTGGTGCATATCCCGGTTATGGAAGGAAACCATTTCCTAGATTTGCCGGTCATGGACTCGAAGGAAGAACCGTGGACACTCCGATACTACACTCATCCCGGTGGAAACCGAGCAAGTCCTGTCTTCACAGTGGGGTGGCTTCAATTTGTTCGAGCTAAACGTCTTCAAGTTGGCGATGAACTCACCTTTGACGGGTACCAGGTTAGAGCTGATGATGGAGAATTGCAGGTGCAATACAGGATTCAGGTGACCAGAAAAAGTATTGTCACTTATCAGGGTCAGCCGGTTTATCTAGATGTGGAGAACTTTCTCTGATTCTAGGTTAGGACATACACATACTATATATGTAATCTGAATGACGCACGTACTTTTGTACTTTTTTCTGTTGCTTCTTAATTAAATAAAGTAAAGTGCCGTTGTGTTTGATCTTGCTTTGCCATTTTTAATGCATAGTATGTTACCATGATTGTTGTCTGCTTGTTCCACCTCACAAAGCAAACAAAAGCTGTTTTTCATCTGAGAAAATAGGGGATCACAGAGTACGAAGAAAAATGCAGCTTTTATTTACAGTATTGGACTTTCATCAGTGACGGAGAGTAAAGGCCCAATAATTGAGTTGAGGGCTATAACTTACTAACTTCGTAAATAGTCACAGGCCCAAAATACCCAATACCCACATCTGTTTGTCAATCCATCATCATCTTCAAAAGCATGTCCATTCTCTGTTTCTGACTTTCACTTCAATGGCAGCAAGCAATCTCCAAGCGTAAAGGAATCGAAACAGAAACTGGCAACAGAACCCAGGTTATTTTATTTTATTTTTATAATATAAATCTTATGTTAATTGTGTTATCAATGCTTGGAATTCGATTGTGTTGTTGAAGACCCTGTACATTTTTGTAATTCTTAGTGTATCTAAACATGGTCCTTTCCATTTTGTATGTTTCTTGTTCAACTACAATTTATGATGTTAATGATGGTTTCTGGGGATAGATTTTTAACCTTGACAATTTCATTTTGTTCCATAACAATTGATTGCTTTATGTGTTTGTTCACTTTCCTGGTGGTGTACATGATGATGTGTTGGGTTTTTGGGACTATAAAAAATGGCAGAAATCAAACCCAACCATAGCTGATTCCGGTAACATTTCAGACCAACAAAATAACTAGAAACCGAAGTGTGTTGCTGCCCTGGATATCTTTACCGTTGCTGTATCAGTTATTTCTCACTTCTTCGACCTCTATCAATTCATTTGATGCGCACCTTTTTGCTTTCAGAAACAATTAATTTTGATTTAACTCTTTATAACTTATTTCATTGATTAATCAGCTTTTATTTAACTATATATGGTGGTGGATCTGTTACATAGTTGTTGATTGTTATTGATGATGTGGGAGGAGAGTGGCCTGTGATTAGTCATGCTCCATGAAATAGCTTTGGCTGATTTTATCATGTCCTTTTTTCTCTTCATTGTTGGCATCTCCATTGCACTCTCTCTCAAGGTCCTTTTTTTTTTTAATATCATATTTTCATTCTAATTGTTCTGTGAAAACACTACTAGAAAATGCATGCTTAATTACTATCTTGTTTTGTTTTCTCATATCGTCATATGTAGAGAATATCACGAACAAATTCATATTTTGTTATTATTCTTCTCCGTATATGAGGTAATTTATAGGAAAAATACAACTAGAAAAGAATCAGGAAATCCTATAATTAAGCTAATTGATTCCTTAATCAAAACAGATAGAGAAATACAATTAGGAAAGAAATAGAAAATCCTATAATTAAGTTAATTGAATCCTAAACAAAATAGAAGTCCTATACATTAATGACTAATATTCTAACATATTCTAACACCCCCCCTCAAGTTGGTGCATAGATGTCACTCATGCCCAACTTGCAAATTAAGTCATGGAAGCTCCTTCCATTAATAGTCTTCATAAGGATATCTACAAGCTGGTCTTTATTTGTAGGTAGTACCGGTGGTTGAAGATAGAAGGGTCGGCTGTGAGGCTTACCTGAAAACCAAAAAAAAAGGTAGAAAAGAAAGAAGAAAAAAAAAGGTAGAAAAGTTGAAAACTGGCAATAGTCCTATTAACAATTTAGAGTAGTAGTAGAAAAAATAGGTAGCAGTTCTGTATAGTAGTAGAAAAGTTGAAAACAGGTAATAGTCTTGTTAGCAACTTATAGAGGTAGAAAATAAAGGGGTAGATAGAAAAAGGGGCAGATTAGAAGTAGATTATAAAAAGGGGTAGATTAGAAAAAAAGGGTAGCAAGTAAAAGAAAGGGGTAGATAGAAAAAAGGCTTAAAGGGGTAGCAACTTAATCTCAATTTTTTTTATTTTGATATCCTGAGTTGTAGACTTGAGTTTGAGAGTCACACATATTACTCTAAGGGATAGAAGGCGAGTTGCTTGAGGTGGATGCTAATATAAAAGAGGCAGTTCCAATCTTTGGAGTCTTTGGAAGCGCCTTCAATTTTTCCGAGTACCACTTAGGATACCCATGCAATCTCCAGCATGTCTCTTGGGTATGATTCTTCTGTCCACAGTGAGTACATTTTCTGTCTCCCAAATTCCCCTTATTGATTAGCAGAGCAGAACTATCACTTACTTGTGGTGGGGCTAGCATAGTGATTTGACGTTGTGCTTCAAGACGGACATAGGCAAATGTGTCTTCAATACTAGGAAATGGATCCATTCGTAAAACATCAGATCGAACCTTGTCAAATTTAGGGTCTAATCCTGCAAGGAACATGTATACCATTTGTTTCTCAATGCGATTGTTAAGACGAATCACATCCATAACATCGATCATATCATTAGGACAGCGGTGATCTAACTCTTGCCAAATTGAATTCAATTCTCCATAAAATTCAGAAATAGGACGTTCAGATTGACGCATATGAAATGCCTTGCTGTTGAGTTCATAGATTATTGACTGATCTGCACCATCATAGTAGGTACGAGCAACTGCTTCCCAAATGGCCTGAGCTGTGGGTAACCGGATAAACATCCCCATAATTTTGGGAGTCATAGAACTAAGGAGCCATCCTTGCACGAGAGCATTGTCTGCCAACCATTGTCTATAGGTGGGACTGGTGGTTGCAGGTTTGGCACTTACTCCTGTGAGAAAACCATATTTATCTTTCCCGGCTACAAAGATCTTGATGAACTTAGACCAAAGAGGATAGTTTGTTCCGTCTAGCTTAATCTCAATTTTTGAAGAGTTGTCATGAGAATAAACCGGAGTAGTGGTGGCCACGGTTCCGATTTAACCAACGGTTTAACCGGAACCGTACGGTCCGATTTTGTTCGCGGTTTAACCGCGAACAAAACCGGACCGAAAATCAAAAATCAAAAACCGAAACCGACGGTTTGAAAACCGATCCAAAACCAGTCCGTACGGTTTCGATTTCGATTTCGGTTTGGGGGGTTTGAAAACTGAACCGAACCGAAACCGACGGTTTTGTCCGCAGTTAAACCACCAGTTTTGAATAAAAGAAAAAATTTTAAAAACCACCAATCAGACACTGCCACGTGGCAGCGTCTTTAAAAAAATAACCGTTGATAGCGACCGTTGGGGAAAAAATAAAATAAAAAACATCAACCAATCAGATGCTGCCACGTGGCAGCATCTTTAAAAAACTTACTGTTGAAAGCGACTGTTTGAAAATAAAATAAAAAAAATTGGACCAATAAATGACTGACACGTGGCACATGTTTTGAAAAAAAATTAAAATTTGGCCAAACCGAAACCGAAAAACTGTCGGTTACAAACCAAAAATTTCGGTTTCGATTTCAGTTTTGGTGACTTCCCAAACCGAACCCGAACCCGAACCCGAACCGTGGCGAAGACTAAACCGGAGGAAGTTGTGGAAGTGGTACTACGGGGCCAGACATCTCTGATTTTTCTTCATTGACTCTTGTCATTGTAAATTCAGCAGCGGAAGCAAAGAAACACAACGAAGAAAAGAAAAAAAACCAAACAGAAAGCAGCAGCAATAAGTAGCAGTAGAGGTAATCTGACAAACCAAGTCTGAGAGTAGCAGTATGTAGCAAAGTTTGGATGCTCTGGTCACCGGAAAAAAGGAAGAGAGGCGACGTGGGTCGCTGTTGAAGAAGAATCGACCGGGTCGGGTCGGATCACGAAGCAACACAAGTACACAGAGGCGACGTGGGTCATCGAATCTGCTAGGATGATTGTCGGCGACATACGACGTCGGCGTGGGTCACTGTTGGAAGGGTCAGCGACGTGGATAGTTGTTGGAGAAGAGGAAACCGACGCGGGTCGGGTCAGATCTCGAATGAGTTTCACAAGAGAATCGACAAGGGTTGCTGGATAGGGTTAGGATGACCGGAAGTAGACCGGCGATGTGAGAGCTATCACGAAGTTCGACGAGATGCCGGTGGCAGAGATTCCGGCGGTAAGGCTCATGGAAAAAAAGACAACAGGTACTGTTGCTTAATAAAAGTAAAAAATATGCAGAAAAAAAAATTTAGAAGAAAAAAGAAGAAGAAAAGAAAGTGTTTAGAAAGTAGCAAAAGAAACCTAATCAATTTGTTGAGGCTCTGATACCATGAACAAATTCATATTTTGTTATTATTCTTCTCCGTATATAAGGTAATTTATATAAAAAATACAACTAGAAAAGAATCAGGAAATCCTATAATTAAGCTAATTGATTCCTTAATCAAAACAGATAGAGAAATACAATTAGGAAAGAAATAGGAAATCCTATAATTAAGCTAATTGAATCCTAAACAAAATAGAAATCCTATACATTAATGACTAATATTCTAACATATTCTAACATATCAAGCCGGTTTGAAGCTGTCAAGAAGGGGTTCTTAGGGCTTTGAAGCTTCTCTTTTGGGGTATCCAATTACAAGATTAGTTTCATTTCTCATCTTTACACTTCTTTTTACATTGGTTCAGTGTGTAACTTATGCTGCTAAACTTTCATTACTCAGATAAAAATCTTACATTCATGTTAATTTGCATCTTTATATTATCAACTTAGGTGGATTCTCATAAGATTCTGACAAGCTATAACATATAGGATTGGTGTGAAAAATGATAAATTGGTGTGGTAGGCTCCAGGTGATTTTGTTTGGACTTCTATATTAACTAGTATCAGTTGTTTTTTTTTTATCAGAATAGATTTTTGAAATAATTTGCTTTATTATTTCTAGAGAATAGGTTTTGCGTAGTCTAGTTGTGGCATTGGTGGAAATCTTTACAAAACATGCAAAAGATGAGGATCAATCACCTGGTCAGCTCACTGTATTCAAGTTATATTATAAGCTCTGGTAGGCTTCTAATTCTATTGTTTTTCTTGATTACTTATTCCATGCATACAGCATATATATGTAACAAACTTTGACTACATTTTTCTTTTCTAATTTGCTGGTCGGTACATGTATACTCATTGTCTACTTGGCCCTACTTTATGGGACATATGTTCCTGATTTCCAATTAACCATTCATAACAAGGATAGTGCTTGATTATGACAAGGTTTTTCACTGGAAGTCCCCATTTGCCCGTAATTGGTATTATAGAACCATAAATTTATCCTAACATAACACTGTTCGATGGTCCTAATCCAATGGAGGTTACTAGATATAGTCAATAGCTATTACAAGTGTTTTATACTCTCCTTAGTGCTGATGGCTTGCACTCAAGGTTCACCATATGATGGGCCTTCACGGAATGATGCTCCATCTTGGTGTCATGCTCATTTCAAATTATATGCACTTTAATGAACTGATGGTTTTAACCATTGGCTAGTGGTAAATTGGTAGTAGTTATGCCAAATACCATCTTAAAGCTTCCTCTTTGAGGGAACATTATAATGTACTAAAGCCTTCTTGAAGAGGAAGCCTCTCACTCACGCTAAGAGGCATGGACTCTCCCTCTCAACCATTGCATCGTAAATTTTCTTTAATATATATATATATATATAGACATTCATGAAGTATGCTGTAAATTTTGAGAAAATGTGTTTTACTGAATAAGGGGTATATTTTAAATTGCAATCATATCTATCATTCTCTATACAATTATAGGTGTGCATTTTGGACATGTGCTTCTACATTTGAAGGTTGGTTCAAATGTTCTAGTGAAATGGTGCATAGTAGATCTTTGGCTACACCGAAGTATTGGGCCATGATGGACCTCACTCTTCTCATTTTTGTACTTACTCTGCATCATCTCATGCATGGTGAGCATGGGAGCATGACAACAATATTCCCATCTCTAAATCTAGTATGTATTCATCCATTCTAATGTTATTCTCTTTTTCACTTGCAGCCATTCCTTTGAATAAATAGTTTTACACTTTGAGCTATGTTTGTCTAACATCAGGAGCGGCAACACTGGTTTTCTCAGCCATATATGCCCTGGTAGGATAATCTTGTGAAACTGCAATATCCCCTGAAATTTTTTATTGATCATACAGGACAGATAGAGGCACAGAACAAACTTTTTAACCTCAGCATTTTAGGGAACTAACTCTACTGTCTTCAAATAAAGACTATTGACATAGTATTCTGATTTGAAACATATGTATCTTTCAATCTCATAATATGTGCATTTCACCCATATGCACATGCTACCATTAGAATGGAAGTTTGTTTTATTCTCTTAACTGTTTCCATTTGATCTGATGCATATATTGTGTCGTGCAGGTTGATATTTGGGATGTGAAGTATATGTTTCTGCATTGGAATGGATTGGCATGATTCATGAATGCTATGCATGTTTACATAATGGCAGCTGAAGGCATCTTTGTAGGCTTCATCAATGGGTGGTATGACGAATTGACGACTACCCACATAATACATTGGTGTGTTTTCTTGTTATGTTACATATATTTTTCTTTTAAATGCAAGAAGAATAACATTAGAACAAATTTATACAGACTTACTCCTCCCTAAGGGATCGGGATGAAATAACATTTCCTTGATCTATATTTACATCCTCCCTCTCTGCTTTGAGGCCCTAGCTTATGTATCACACGGGAATTACACACAATCGCATACACAGAGAGAGAAACTATATGTTAAATTTGTAGCATGCGCAGAGAGAACTTATATTGGATTTGTATATTTGAGAGTTGAGTTGGAACAACTACTAAAAGTTTATGGATCTGAGCCATCTGACAGATTTTTGCTTAATTACCCTTAGCTGCATGATTCTCATGGTCATAATTTCCTTGTAGATCCTTTGATTATTTTAGGTGTATAGATATAGTACTGCACGACCAAGTTCTTGATCATTTTCTGCATCTGTTGTGTTTGTAAAATTCAAATTACTTACCGGAGGATAAATCTTATGTATTACAGATTACATGTATATTGGATTCAAAATGACGTTTTTATCAAAGTTTGGCATTCACGATGAGTAGGCATCGTACTCAATGTTATCTTTGCAAAGATCTTCTTCTGGGGTATTGTAAAAGGCATTCATTTTGCTCCCGTCTTCGGATTTATTGTTAGCTTTGATGGCCTTACTATATGTAAAATTGTATATGTTTATGTTTTATGTCACTAAATGTAAACGCATAAAACATTTAGTTCAATTAATGGAGGTCGAACAAATCTCCATGTGGAGGTCTGTGAATAGACCTCCATTGATAGAGGCAATAAAGATGATTAAAGAAAAGTTGTTTTTCTTACATGTGATATTTGCACTGAGGGTATTTTTGTCATAAATCATTTATCTTGGATTAAAAAAAGAAGTTATTGAGAAAGAGAGCTTCTCCTTACAATCCATAAATTATCTATTCACACTACAATTTAATTTTTTTTATTAATGACAATTTTAACCTAAATTAAAATTACTAAACAAGACAAAAAAAAAAAAAAAAAAAAAAAAAAAAAAAATTCCAAATTAATTAAATTATTAAAAAAAAAAAATCTCTCTCCTAAATCATTAGATGAAATATTACGTATTAAACTCTCCCTCCTAAATCTGTTATTACCATTTTAAACACTCTCTCATAATTAATCTCTCTCAATTTTTCAAAAAATAATAATAAATAAATCATATTTTCATATTTTCTCAATCAATCTTTGATTAATAGTTAAAGAAAAAAAACTTATGAATATTTTAGGTTTTTTACTAACAGAATATATATATATATATATATATATATATATATATAGTAAAAAGTCAATTTTCAAAAAAAAAAAAAAAAGATATATGAAAGCTTGAATTGTTTCAACTAGATTTGATTAAACTCAGAATTTATAAAACTAATGAAAGATAGACAATCATATACCTATAAGAGTAACAAAAATTATTTTCATATTTCGATTTTAAAAAAAAAAGTACTTGTTTTTATTATTATTATTTTATTATTTTTTATTTTTTAATATATACATATATATAGTTTCTAAAAATTAAGCTTATTAGTAAGTTTTTTTTTTTTTTTTTTCTTAACTGTTAGTGTTCGTTGAGAAAGAATGGAGATAGAAAATTAGAGATATGTATTGGAGGAGAGAGTTTAATATGGTAATTAAAAATTTATGAAAGAATATTTAATATGTAATAATTAATTTAATTATTTATGAGAGATAATTTCTTTTTTTAATAATTTAATTCAAAAAAGATAAAAAGGATAATCTTGTAACAAAATGAAGTGTCTTTAGAATTTTTTAAAATTTAAATTTTGAGAATGGAGTGTTTTTAGAAAAGAAGTGTAAAAAGAAAAAATTGGATTGTCAAAAGAAGCTCTCATTGAGAAAATATATTTTTGAATACTCCCTCCCTTAATTTTAGGGTTATTTATGATTTTGGCATGTATACATATAGAGTTGAATACATCTAATTAATCAAACCTAATACAATATTTAATATGCCTTATATTAATGTTTAGTTCAATTAATAAATAATATTGAAGTGATCCAATATATAATATGGCTTATATTAAAGTTTAGTTTAATAAATAATTAATATTGAAGTTATCGGCAGAAAGATCAGGAAATAGAATCTTTTAATTTTGTCACTTTCTCTCTGCTTTATCTCTCTTCTTTTCTCCCAACTCAAAACCCTAACCGACTTCGTTTTTCCGTCGCCGGTTTCTCGCTGTGGCCGCGGGAGCCGGCGGCGATGTCGTCCCGGCGGGCGATCTTCTCCTTCCCCATGCTAGGCTTTCCCGATCAGAAGGGGGACACCGGCGGCTGCTACGACGGCCCTGTCAGTCGACTGGAAGTCTCTCTCGCGTCACCGGGCGGGCCGTTTTGTCCAGGCGACGACGGCAGCTGTTAGATCGGCCGATCCTTTTGGATCTGGCCAGATCTGGTGTGATTCGGCGTGAGCAGTCTCGATCGGTGGTCTTCAAGCTCGTCTGACCCCGTCCTCTCCGTCGGGACACCACCGGCAACTTCGGCGTCCTCCTTCACTGATCTTGGTGTTTGGCTTAGTCGGTTTTCTGCTTTGCGGCGACGGGCTTCGGAACTGGTGGAGGTTTGTTCGGTATGGTGGTTTGGGGTTTCGATCAGGCATCTCCGACGTCTCTGCTTGGTCGGCGGCGTCCTGGTGGGTCTTCTCCGACGGCCTGGTCTCTCCTCCGGATCGGTTTCAGCTCGTTTTTATGTTTCCCGTTTGTTATTTACTGTTTTGGTTGTAATCCCACCTCTGTGTGGGCGTTTTTCTCCCGTTGTGGGACTCTGTTCTGGGCTTGTGCTCAAGTGGCTTTATTTGTGGAGTCCCAGTTGTGGTTTGTAACCTTGCCCTGGATCTGGTTTTCCAGGATTTCAGGTGCCCTTTCCATCAAAAAAAAAAAAAAAAAAAAAAAAAAAAAAGATCAGGAAATAGAGAATGTGAAGAAATATTGATAGGGCGTGGGTATGTGATTGTCCTTCTTGTATTCAGCATATTGTTTATTCTGATTTTAATCAATGCTATCTCTGGCTGTGGTCATTCAAAAAAAAAATATAAAAAAAAATGTGGAGTGGAGTGGAGTGGAGGAGACAAGTAGCGCATGAGGTTTACATCACAATTCAAAGTTCAAAGATAATAAAAGGCTGACTATGGAATAATAGCGGCCGTAAAGTTGACGGTAATAATAATAATTGTTTGATCATGATTTTTGTATAACCACACGTGACCCGTCCACGTACGTCCATCTATATTTTTCTTCCATGGTGATTCCTTTATATACCGTAATGATATCATACATGGAAAAGTCAAAAATATTAAACTAATACAAAAGAGGTAATGCCGTAATGGTTTCGTCATGATGCTTTCAGTTTTTGTGCTTTTTGCAATAGCTTCTTATTAATTAATACACTCGAAAACCACACCGATGGAATATATATATAAACCACGCCGGTGATTGGTGGTCCATACACACCAATTGAAGCTGTAGAGATGAGCAAATTGTACTGTTTAGCTTTAATTAATTAATTAACTAGTGTTTTGCCTTTTGAATTTTAGATATTGGAATAAAATTTTGGATTGTTGAATTCCATATTTTCTTGCTTGTGGTCCCAGCCCTAACCATTAAAGAAGTGCATGTGTGCGCCGGGTCCTAATCGTTAATTTGTAATGTGTACACGACATACAAATTTCACAACTTTATAGCTACAATTTTGATGGAGCAGTTATTTTATATCATGCTTTGAACTATAGTTTCATGTCATTAGTACTGCTAATAAATATTATAATTTGACATTTATAAATCGAGTAATGCTAGACTTTCCAAAAAAAAATCTCAAATTTTGTGCCAAATGATGTGGCATGTAAGGTGTCAACATCACATCAGTCACCGCATAATCTCATGATTTATAAGAAGCTGACACCTCACGTATCACATCATTTGGGATAGAATTTTGAAAAAAAAAAAAAATTAGGACGTCTAGCATTACTCTTATAAATTTTGTGAAATATTTAAATATATGAAAGCATTTCCAATGCAAAAATGGCTTGCATACCAATAATTGTTGATATGGCAACAATGTTAAAGGATGTGTTTCCTATGTGGCTTAAGTATAGACTTGATAGATAATCAACTCAAAAATTGGTCTATAATGCTTCTGTTTAAAACACATATTTTAATGACGTGTCCAATTTATTTTTTATTTTATTTTCATACCAAAAATAGATGAAAAATTAATGTCAAATTTAAATATTTACTGAGTCAACCGAAAAAATAGTTATGCAATAGACCGTTTGAAAGTAGATGGTCATGTTGACAATGTCTAATATTTATTTTGTCACATCAGCTTGACATTGAATGGTGATGGTTGCATTGGAGAAGTATATTTGAACTCAATGTCTATCCATTCTAGTTGGCATCCAATTTTTTCACAATCCACGGTTGCATTGGAGATGCTTTGACTTTCCCATATCAAAATTGAAAGCGGAAGATAAAAGCAGGCTGACTAGGAAATGACAGTGGACTTAAAGATCTTGTTGGTGAAACTAAGGGGCCGTTTGGTAACGTTTTCGTTTTTCAGTTTTTGTTTTCTTGTAATCTGAAGTTTTTGAAAAACTGATTTTTGGATTTTTTGAATTTGAAAACGCGTTTGGTAGCAATGGTTGAAAACGATATTCGAAGAATCAAAACATAAAAAACGTGTTTAGTATAATATTTTTAAAATCATTTTTAAAAGATTAATATTATAAATAATGAAAAAGTGATATTAAAATAATTAAACATTAAAACTAAAAAAAAATTAAAATTAAATAATAAATAAATTTAATTTTCATCATCAAACCTATCGAAATCATCATCATCTTTTTGATATAAATTCATGAAGATCCAAAAGATGGATTTGGTTTGAGTAAATTTTATTGCTAAAAAAAAGTTTTCAAGAATACTGAAAACAATAAATTGTTGTTCTAAGAGTTCTCAATTTTTTGTTCATTAAAACTGAAAACTGTTCTCAATGTTTTATAAAACAGTTTTTTGAAATCATCCTACCAAACGGGTTTTTCCTGTTTTTGTGACTCAGAAAACAAAAAACAGTTTCTGAAAACGTTAACAAACACGCCCTAATTAATTATATTTGATGAATGGATAAGTCAAAATATGAAAATAATATGCGACGGATTTGCTGACAGTGATGGAATATTATCTATTTCAAATAACCTTTGATTAAAAAATAAATCAAATTTTTATAGATAACTTTTTCAAAATGATCAATTTTTATATATAACACATGATTAAACAATCTGGTCATTGTGAATTCTGATATTCTTAACCTTTTGTTACAAATGATCAAAACATAACTCTCTTGCTGTGACAGAGAAGTCCAACCTTTCCTTTTTTGTTTTTTAATTCTTCCATAAAAGGGCTGTCCTTTTCATGATAATACTTAAAAAAAATCCTACATATCGATAAGATTCTATTTCTTTTCCATGGAAGTATGGAACTACAAAAGGTCAATCTTATGACCCCACAGGCTACAATCTTCTCACACTAAAAAGCCTCTCTTCTAGCTAACTGCCACGTCAGCTCCATATCTTTGCGGAGATGGAGATAAAGGTTCATTATTCATGGACGAGAAAATAAAAGAAATACTAAATCAATCATTAAGTAGTTGTTAAGGCGCTTTGCTTTTGCATCCATGTGTTTTTTTTTTTTATGGAGCAATAATTAATTAGAATCGCTTCTCAATTTCTCATACAGAAAAGTCAAACAAATGAAAAAGCATTGACCTAAAAAACCAACCTAAATTCCAATCAAAATGCCATATGGCAACATCACACACAATATAGGCCCACGTCACTCTTTCCAAGATCCCATGTGATGTTACCACATAGGTTTGGATTGGAAATTTTGGTTGGTTTTTTGGGTCCAATAACTTTACTCAAAAGCATAACAGGCATATATCTCTCTTCACATTTCCAAGTGTGAAAAAACACCAATTAAGCAACCAAAGACAACAACAGATTGAAATGTTGATGGCAAATAATTAAACAAGAACATAGTTTATTAATTGATAATGAAGAAAAATCTACGGCAGAAAGTACAAATGTACACGATTTTTGTTTCTCAGTTTGAATGGAACTTACATATAACATGCATGTCCAATCAACACGATTTTCGAGATCGAACAATGGTGATCTTCGATCGAAAGTGACACATCAACCACCTTGATCCTCTATGTAAGATGGCGACTTTTGTGATTGTGAGCGTGTGTTTTAAGTTCGCAGATGGTGAAGATGAGAACTTAATTAATTATCAAATGATCAACGGGAGCAATTTCAGGAAACATGGTGTCCCTACAACCGGATAATGCCAAACTGTTGTTTTAATACCTCGACCATGTTCTCTCGTCAAAATTTCATTCTTTTATAAATTTCTTTTTACCTTCAACTTTAAAGAAGAAAGACGAATAGAAAGTAGGTCCTCCATATGGTGAATGTTGTATATCAATTATAAAACATGAAAGTGCACCAAATATAATTAAATTAATCATCTGTATGTACTTTTTTTTCAGCCTTTTCCCATCGTTTTAAATTTTGTCATTTTGTCTACTTAACTACTTTCTACTTTCTACCAACAACGCATCAGATGGATAGATTAATGTTCAGACAGTGACAGAATGCAATCAATTTAATCATTGGACATGTGATACACACACTCTTCTTCATAATTCGTGATATATATTATTTATTAGTTAAGAAAGATTTTGATGTTCTATGGTTAGAAATCATCCACTATTTAATCATTGTTTGGACTTCTATTTTTGTTTTTTTTATGAATAATTACAAACTTTTGCATGAATAAGATGGTCTCCATTAGGAAGAAGACAAGTGAATAGATTGCATTCAATACTGCTTTACAATTAACAATTTGAATGTGATGATTGTGTACTTGATATTTTCACCGACAATTAAGGTTGGATCATCTCACCAATCAAGTCAAGCAAACCAAAGTACTAAACAAAAAAACGCTAACGTCAGTAGGTCCACTTGTCCACATCCAGTCATACCATGTCACGAGTCCATTGCCTATATATAGAGAGCTCATAGCTCCAAGCTTCCAAGCATCTCGATCCATAACTCCATTGCCTTTCTAATTATATCATACTCTGTCCAAAGCTGCTCTGCATTTCCTTACGATTGCAGACAATGGCTCTGATCTTTGAAATCTCTAAAACTCTCACCAAGTCTGATGTTACTGACAAAGTTGGGCTTCCAGTCCAGATCACGGAGCATATGGGAGAACATAGCGTGGAATTGACGGCTGTGGATATATGGAAGCAACCGTGGCAACTCAAATACTACATTCGGCCAACTGGAGACAGAAGAATTCCCGTCATCACAACTGGGTGGCGTAAATTTGTTGAAGCCAACGGTGTTCTAGCTGGTGATAAGCTCATCTTTTCTAGACGTCAAGATGCAGGTGAGATGCCGTACTACATGATTCAGGTGAAAAGGCGAACTAAGACTATAGAGGGCAAGACTGTTGATGCGGATGTGATAAAGACTGTTCAGGGTGAGCCTGTGAATTACTTGCAGAACTGAAGATGGAGTACACACGATCGAGGTTAATTTTAGTACTATTATATATGCATGGTCATATCTTCTGAGTTTGTACTGTACTTATTTTAATTTCTATTATTCTCTCTTTCTTGTGTTGTACGCTGTTTCTTTTTAATAATAAATTCTCTCGTGTGCTTCATCTTAGCATATTTCCGAATTTTTATATATCTTCAATTTTGTCAACATTCCATTTGCGGCAATATATATGATCATCTGTTTTTTTTTTCTTCTTCCAAGAGAATATAAGTTGACCGGGTCATTGTGATTTGTGGCCGTACAAAAATGATGTTACCTGTTTATAACTGGAATGGATATCTCTCAGAACACTCATTAGATGTACTAGGTATATTGGATTCAAAAACATGTTTTTATCAAAGTCTGGCATCCTGAATAGGATGGGATCTGTAATATTCCAGTCAATGATTAAAACTTTTCCTTTTTTTGTTTTTAAATTCTTCCAAAACACTCGGCCGGCAAATGGCCCACAAAAGAGCTGTCCTTTTCATGTTAAGTAAATCTATAAATGAAGTACACATTGGATCACATGATCAGTTCAATCAAGAAAATATTTAAAGTATATAGTTATCAGTTTCTATATATTCTTGACCTCTTGACCCCATAATTCACAACAAAGTTGTTTTTGTTATAAAATGGTCATTATTGATTCATTGTTTATTTTGTCATTTTCCAAATTACCTAGTTAGTGGGAAATGGCTTTGCTCTATGACAATCTTTTTTGAAAATGGTTACTCTTAGTCTTAATAGAAAAGCCAAAAAGGCAGTGGCTTCACTCTATCTATCTTTTTTGAAAATGGTTAACCTTAATAGAAAAGTCAAAAATGGCATTGGTTTTGATCTTTCTATCTACTACCAATAACCTATTTAGTGGACAGTGGCATTTATATATATATATATATATATATATATATATTCTTTCTCCTATCAGTTGGTCTTGATATAACGAAGAATGTGGACTATAGATTATAGAGAAGTTTTGACAAGTGCATACATTTCGAGTCAAAGTATGTAAATATAATGATCAACATTTTTCGTCCTAATATAAAATATATTAGGTCGAACTGACAATAAAAAAACTATATATATATATAGTACCGATCTGATCAGTGCGCATTGATATAACTTCATGAGGATACTAAATGTGAGCTAGTAGTTTTGACAAGTGTATACACACCTAAATCAAAGCATGTAAAACTAGAGCCTCATATTCAATATCCTCATATATTTACATCAGCGCGCACTGAACTGAACATTTATTTATATATATATCACTAATGTATACGTGTTGTGTTAGGATTTGTGGAACTGTACTATCACATAGATAGATGGTGGTTGGTGGATTCACAGCTATATGAAGAAAGAGTCATTTATGGGGCCCATAAAGTCAGAAAAAAAAAAAAAAAAATTATGCGATGTAGAATGTAGTCTCGTATTTTTTCAAAAAATGGAAAAAAGAATCTAGTCTCGAACTCGTACTCGTACCCGTACCATTCTTTCTTGTTATCTTTTTAATATTTCATAAAATATAATTCACACACAACTACTTCAATTCCAACTTTCCAAGGTATATTCCAAGGTCTGAACATGTTTTGATTTTTGTTGCAAGGCACTACCAGCCTGGCAGCCCGATATATAAATAGACGGTGTATTGCAAAGAAAACTCAATTTTTAAGCAATGAGATCATGTTAGTACTTAGGAGTACCATTATAACTATTACAATACATAAGACTACAAAATCTGTTAAGATCAGACAATATATGTACGATTTAAATATCTACTTAACACTCTTAATAAATAGAGAAAATTACTCCTCACGTAGATAATAACTGCACACATGCACCACCAACCTACAAATAATTAGAACAAAATAATGTAATATAGATATATATATATTTAGGCAGTCTTTCTATTATCAGTTCGAACTGACAAAAGTTATATCAGTTCCTTGTATGTAGGCCACTGGATTTAAATACTTTGACTGACAAGTGCATACAGTTAAGTCAAAGTATTTAAATCCAGTGGCCCACATGCAAGGAATTGATATAACTTTTGTCAGTTTGAACTGATAATAGAATTTCTGTATATTTAGGTAATACAGAAACAGTAAAAAGTCGAATGGTGATTGATCCTTTTCTTTTACAAATGCATGTTTTGTAAAGTTTCCACCTACGCCACAAAGTCAACAATAACTAAAATCCAAATGGTGCAAAAACTATACATTATCTAGAAATAATTAAAGAAAAATGATTTTTAAAATAATTCGACTTTATTGTTTTTATAGAATGGCTTTTGCATATTTGGTTGTTGGGATCGTGGTTGGTGGGAAACTTCAAAAATTAATTCTGAATTTCTGATAAAAACTTTTGGTACAATAATTAGTTGATATCAACGTATGTTATGTCGTACAATAATTTTTTTTTATTTTTTTTTACCAATTAAACATTCTTAATGGCGTAGTTCAGTTAGTAGATGGATGAGTTTAGAGCTTGGATAAATGATTCAATAACTCTCAAGTCAACAACTCAAATCCTACCCATGATAAAAAGCTTAGGGGAATGCTATCTACCTTTCCCATTTGCCTTTCCATTTACCTTTCCCACTCATTGTTTGACACGTGTACACTTTTTCATTTAATAAAAAGCTCTCACTTTTTACTACAAAACTTGTTTACATATTTACCCCTTATTAATGAAATGAAAAAAGCAACCATCAAGGGTAAATATGTAAACAAGCTTTGTAGCAAAAAGTGAGAGCTTTTTATTAAATGAAAAAGTGTACACGTGTCAAACAATGAGTGGGAAAGATAAATGGGAAAGGCAAATGGGAAAGGTAGATAGCATTCCCCTTATCTAATATCTGTCACTTCACAAGTGACAACTATGTGGCGCAGTTTCATTTTTTCCGCCACTGCTTACTTGCCAAGGAAATTGAATGCAATTGTCAATTACACTTTTTTTTTTTTTTTTTTAATTTTAATTTTATTTTATTATTATTTTTTTTTATATTTTATTTTAATACAACAACAACTGTCGGGACCGGTAAGATTGGGCTCTACAAGCTCAACCCGGATTGCGACTCCCACAAGAGGAGAGACAGCACCCACATATAGTAGGACAACACCCACACTAATGGTGGAAAAATTTGCACATATCATGCATACACTAGGTCTTGAAACTTAGTGGTGGGGAGTTCCCATGGGAAGGCCCACCACCATAGCAAAGAACCATGTGTAATTGTCAATTACACTTAATCAACACAGTGATATAAACATAATACATTATATAAAGCCAACCACCATAATCGATCGATATGATATTTGAAAATAAAGTCAGATGTCGGTGCTAATACATGTTTGGTAACACTTAAATGATTTGATATTTTGATTATGACTTATCTAATTCAATATATCCATAACAATTATTAACACAATCATCTTTCGATGGAATTATAGAAACAACTTTCGATATAATCATTAATTCGATTTGTCAGTACTTGGATCGATTTGTACTAGTGTTCTATTATTATGTACCATTAATTATTAGAATGTTATAATGTTAACAAATCACTAAAATGAGGGTGATCAATTGTAAAATTTAAGTTCACTCATTTTCCAATTTACACATATTTTACAATTAAATGTTATAATTACAAACCAGCCAGCCTTAATGGATCACTTTAGGAGCATCTCCAGTACGTACTATAATAGATTGTGAAAGTTGTATATACCACATAGGATAAATAAACATTATGTTAAAATATATCTCTCCAATACAATCATTCTTTTTCTATGTCAAGCTTACGTGACAAAAATAATTATAGACACTGTCGACGGGTGTGTTTAATCTGGTGCAGAAATAACCAAAACAATAATACTGGGTAAAAATTAGTTAAAAGAGGGTATTTTCTCTTTATTTTTGTTGGAACAGCTACTAAAAGTTTAGTGATCTGTGTGAGACATCCGATAGGTTTTCACTTAAAAAAAAAAAAAAAAAATCATTACAAATCAAAACAATAGGTATTTCTTTCTAAAAATTTTATTTATACAAAATTAATATATAAAAAAAAAAAAAAAAAAAAAAAATCTCAAAACTATTATATACACTAGAATCATAAGTAGTATTCAAGCCGTTAACTTGAGAGTTATCTGCCCAAGCCCCAAGCTAATCCATCTACCAGCTGAGCTACGCCCCTGGAGGCGTTTATCGGTACTAATTAATACGTGATAATGAGAGGATTTGGTGATTATTTTATTTAATATTTTCCACTTACCTTTGAATTGCAGCAAAAATATGATTTTAGATAAGATTTATCTATACATATATATATATATATATATATAGATATATATATATATATTCAGTCTTTCTATTATCAGTTCGAACTGACAAAAGTTATATCAGTTCCTTGTATGTGGGCCATTGGATTTAAATACTTTGACTGACAAGTGCATACAGCCAAGTCAAAGTATTTAAATCCAGTGACCCACATGCAAGGAACTGATATAACTTTTGTCAGTTCGAACTGATAATAGAATTTCTGTATATATATATACAGGGACGTACCCAGGAAATATTTACTGCCCGGGCTAAATTATATATATATAAAATATATTTTTTCTCAGTATACACTAATATTATAAAGTCAACTCCTTGACTATCAATAGTTATTTATCTATTTTTATTTAGTCCATATATTATAATACTTAATTAATGACTCACAAACTCTCTGACACTAAATTTATTAAATTCGTTGTGTATTATGGAGAAAACTCTTATGATTTTCTCCTCAATATATACGGAATTAATAACGTCAGTGCAAGATATGCAAGTTATTGATTAAGAATAAACAAAAATTATATAATTCTTGATAAAAGTATTTGTTTATTTTTTTTAATAATAAGATGACACCAATTCAATAATGGACTACTCAATAATATGAAATACATTGTCAAATTTATGTATAAACAATTATTTAAACTTGTAGTAAAAAAATATATATTTAAACTTGTAAATGGCTTAATTCTATAATGTTAGAAGCCATAATATCATGTGTATTTTTACAATGAACAATAAAATATTTAGTCCATATATTATAATACTTAATGAAGTGATTTATTTTATGGAATCATTTTATAAAACAGATCACTTTCTTATAAAATGATTTATTTATTTTAAGTGATCTTTTTAATCATTATTCCAGTAGTGTATATATAATGAGAGACATAAAAGAAATGGATGTATATTTCAGCACCAATCCAAAAACTTGATATGCAAGTTGCAGTTTCTAAAAAAATAAAAATTAAAAAAAAAAGGCTACCTAGCTAGTAGCAAAACAAACAAAAAAAAAAAAAAAAACTAAAAACTAACAAAGAAAAAGAACACTTTGACGAGCACTTTAATATGTACTTTGTAAGCACGTGATGATCACTGATGGATATGATGATTGATTATTGATATTGACTGTGATTATCATATCCAAAAACTTGCAAATATAATCGGTCAACAAGGTTTTTTTTTTTTTTTTTTGGACTGAAAATATCAAAGCAATTAAGTTGAAGAAGCTTCCACTTTTGAGTTTTGAATTTACAATGTTGATAAGCTACTATATTAATGTTAGTTTATGCGCCCTGTCAATGTGTCACATCTAGAAGATTAAGATTTTCTTGGACGTTCTTGTAGATCTATTTGATTCTAGCTACATTCTAGGACATAATAAATTTATCATGTCATTGTCAACTTAGACTACTTTCTACCAACCCGCATCACAATATGCCAATATGGATTATGTTTAGTCTCAATTTTAAACAAGTTTTGGACTCAATCCTATTAAAAAAATAAAAAATAAAAAAAGTGACAAATTAATTGTATACAACCGGGAGACAGATTGTATGGATTAGAATGTGTTCGATATTACAGCTGATAACAATCTCACTTTACATGTGGTCAACAAACAAAAAGAAAAGGTGATCAAAAGCTTCATTAAAATGCATGAACCTGCAAGGACCAACATTTTCGTCGTGGCATACATAACCTAACTTTCCAATATTTGTTGAGGTTCCAAGTTTGAATACCTTTCTCAAGTAAAAATAATAATGAGAATATTAGATTTAGTAATTAAATATGAATTATAATAATAAAAGTTTATTTTGTAAGCTCAAAACTTGTTATAAAAAAAAATTATCACTACCTCCGTGTGTGAAGAGATAAGGTCAATGAATGAATGAGAAAAGAAAAGAAAAAGTAAATCAAAATGTTCGATTTTGTTTTCCAGCAATTTACACTCTGAAAATTTGTCCAAAAATTGAAATGATCAATGAGTTCATCGATTTCTCTCTCTAACTTATGAATTTCTTTCTCTTCCAATTCTAACTTCTAACTTTATGATCTCTTTTAACTTCTAAAATTGCTGAATATCCAACTTTCTCTCTTTGCATATCAACTTCCATGAAATTAATTACTTGGAGATTGTCTGTTTAATTTGTTCTCTGTATTCAAGTTATATTATAGTAAATATAGTCACAGCTAATTAAGCTTATTCTTTATTTTTATTTTTTATTTTTTTGACAGTATCTATCTATTTAAGATCATGTATTTTTTTTTTAATAGCTTTTTGCCTTTAGTAGGATTTGAATCACTGATTTGGGAGTCATTTACCCAAACTCTAAGCTCGTCAATCTACCAGCCAAGCTACGTATAGGGGGCACTTATTAAGCTTATTCAAAAGTTTTTTGTTTTTTTTTATTGATTGTTGATGTTGCCTTGTTTCCCTGCATCATTATTTTCTAAAATGCAGATTGGTGATTGCATGTGTGTGTGTATTTTTTTTGAAAAGCAGATTTTTATTCAAAGAATCAAAAACGGCCGGAACAAACAAAGCAAACAACAGGTCGTTGCACGTGATACACACTTTTCTTAATAGTTGATTATACTAGCTCTTTATTAGTTAAAAAAGATTTTGAAATTCAATGGTTAGGAGTCATAATTCACTAAAGACAACAAACCATCTGGTCAAAATGAAAGTAAGTGTTGTCCTTTAGGCTTTAGGAAGACATGACATAAGTGAATAGATTGCGTTCAATATTGTTTTACAAAATTGTTTTTGGAAATAAATTTTTATAATAAAAGCGAATATAATTTGACATTTAAAAAAAAAATACAGAAAAACATTTCATCTGTGACAAATTGATAATGTACTGTGGAATGTGGTTCCTGAAGTACTGGTGAGGTATTGTTAATGATTATTTCATATATAAAAATTGTAATAGCTGTGATATGACACGCTCACAATCACAAAAGCCTGGAATCTACATCAAGATGGCGACCATCAAGATTTTGATGTTCTATGAACCATCTATTTAATAATTGTTTGGACTTCTGTTTGTGTTACAAAGTGAATGGAAGTGCACCAAATATAAGTTGTCACTGACACTTGTGATCCGTTGAATAGGATTTTCTTTTTGACTATCGTGTAGATCTGCTGCTAGATTCTAGGACATAATAATTAACCTAAAATAGTTAGTTTAACTATCAACATCAATCAAAAATGCCAAATCATGTATGTACAAATATTAAATAAGACAATGACAAAATGCAATCAATTTAATCATTGGACCTACCACATCCAATCATATGCACGCTTCTTTTTCTATATATAGTAACCACTCTTCTTCTTCTATATATAGAAAGCTCCAAAGCCTCCAAGCATATATCTCCATAACTCCATTGCTTTCTAATTATATCATACTCTGTTCAAAGTTGCTCTGTCTTTCCTTACGATTGCATACAATGGCTCAGAGGAACTTTGCAGTCTCTAAAATTCTCAGTGTGTCTGATGTTAGTGACAAAGTTGAGCTTCCAGCTGCGATCAGGAAGCATATGCAGCTGATGATGAATAAAGAAGAAAATAGCATGGAATTGACGGCTTCTGATAGGTGGGGGCAAGAGTGGACACTCAAATACTGCTCGTATGTTCGGAAAACTGGAGGGCCTAAAAACGTCCTCAGTGGTGCTGGGTGGCGTCAAATTGTGGATGACAACGGGGTTCGACCCGGTGATAAGCTCGTCTTTTCCAGGGATCAAGTTGTAGGTGCTGATGGAGTGCTGGAGTACAAGATTCAGGTGAAAAGGCAAAATAAGACTTTTTCCAGCAAGATTGCTGCAGTACATGATTCATGTGCTGATGGAGAGTCTTTTTACGAGGAGGAAGTGATAAAACCGAAAAGCCAACCTCGAATGACATTTCAGGGTAATGCTATGTAGAACTGAAGATGGAGTACACGATCGAGATTACCTGAGTTTAATTTTATTACTATATATTATGCATGGTGATGACGTCATATGTTTTTGAATTCTGAGGTTACCTTAGTTTAATTTCTTGAACGCGCGTGTTCTTCACTTGTATGCTGTTTATTTCTTAATTAAAAAAGTATTATGATAATAATTAATTGTCTTGTGTGTTTCATTCTTATCTAATATGCACATGCATGTGTACTGTTGGCCCTACGTACTTTTATCTTTTAATCTTTAAGTGAGTGATTTTTGTTCGTATGTGATACAACTTGCAGTCTTTTTCTTTCTCTTTATTTGTTGAATGTTGCATGGATGATAAATTGACGTGATGCTCAAGTCTCTGTCTGACAGTCTATATATCAAAATATTTTTTCTACAAAAATTCAACACTTAACTTGCACATGATTAAAATTCAACACATATTTTCATACTTTGACCAAAAAGTCCTTCAAGTACACACACATGACCTATATCAACCACATAACATATTAAATAAAAATGAACAATCTTCATCCAATCAAGTACACACACATAAGCTATCAACGATTAAACTTTTTTGGTCTTGACCAAGTCAAGAATTTTTTCCATTTTTGTTTTCATATTCTTCCAAAACAAATTGAAAGGGCTGTCCCTTTCATTAAAAGTAAGTCTAAAAATATTATCACAACTAGATTTGTGGTAGGTGAATCATGAGTGTACGATTGTAAAAATGTTATTTGGTTATATCTCTGATATATAGCATCTCCGACAAATAACATCAAACACTACTCCAATTTGGAGTTGAATAGGAATTTTTTTAGAAATATATTTATACCAAAAATTTTTCCACTCAAATGTTTAACACTAAATTTTATACCAAAAAAAACATCTTTAAAGAATATTCTTCCAATAAATATTAAGGGCATATTCCACCGGATGTCGAAGAAAATAAACATTAAAACATTATATCAAATTCTCTAACATTATGTTTGACCACAAATAGCTACTTTCGTTTCCTTAATCTTGTATATTAAGAAATAAAATAAGTGATTTGGTGGTAATTAAAGTTAATTATTATAGATTCCGCATCTTTAGAATTAATAAACTATTTTTTAAATGTAAACAATTAATAATGCAATTTGATTCCACGTCAACAAACTATTTCACACAATGTAAACAGTTTTGCAAGAGAATCACACACACACATGGCAAGTAGGACGGTAGGACCGTATAAAAGTTGCACTCTTTTTGCCCACGCCTTGTCGGAACTCTACATTTAATGCCTTGCAGTGAGAGCAGCTGGCATCTTATAAGGAGAAAATCTTCCATGTACCCGGTGCAATGCACTCTAGCCAATGGGTGCATGTCATGTGGTATAGTCATTGGTTAGTATTCCACGTGGCATGCATCTATTGGTTAGGGTGCATTACACCGGGTGCATACAAGATTTTCTCTTTTATATGATGTTTTTAAAGTTTTTGCTTTCTATTTCGGTGGGATCCACCAACTAATGGTTTTTTTTTTTTTTTTTAAAGATTTTTAAGTCATAATTTCACTCTCAAATTTGTCACCTACATAAATATATTTCCATATTTGTCACCTATATAAATTTTATTATTGAAAATTTTATTGTTTTTTTTTTATTTTAATTTAAAATTATGATAATCATTTTTACTAAACAAATATATAATAGACACGTGTTTTGAATGGTAAAACTATCCATCAATTAATTCATGAGTAATGCTAGAGGACCCAAAAAACTAACCCAAACCTATGTGGCAACATCACACACAACATGGGCCTACGTCACTCTTCCTAAAGATCCCATGTAATGTTGCCACATATGTTTGGGTTAGTTTTTTGGGTCCTCTAGCATTACTCTTAATTCATATGACCACATGGTAATCATATTCAATCTAGCATCGCAATTTTGTCCTTTCTGTTGCTCTGCTGTAGTTTTCAAATATTAAAAATAAGCTCTTTTGTAGTACGTCTATAATTTATTGGTGCACCGGAAAAGTGGCCTTTTTTTGGTCATGTGTTATATGTTATGTGGTTGGTCCATTGTATATTTGTATTGGAAGCTATATATGGCTGGCCTAACAGGGTGACCCCACGTTAGTGAATGTTGGCTATGTTTCTATCGGGTAGGGATCTCACACGTATATAATAAGTCTCATGTATCTTGTGATTTGAATCTTTATAGAATTAATATGTTCGTCATATTTCTACTTGATGTAGGAACTTTATGAGAAATTTTAGTAGTGAAGAAAATTTAGGAGAAAATTATTTTAATAAAAATAATACAATCCAAATCAATCCAATACATGCATACAGGGACGTAATCAGGATTAAACACTAGGGTGGGCTAGAAATTCTTTTTTTTTTTTTCGATCATTAACATTCTGAGAAAATTGTATTAATTAAAAAAGAAAGATACACCTAGTTAAGTCTGTTAAGAAGACATAGCGGGAATTACTCTATAAATGTATATTCTAAATAAATACATTAAAAACCATTAATAAAAAAAATAAAGTCAAATCAAATTATAAAATAAACATGAAATGCAAATACAGTCGAATACTATTACTATTTAGTATTTACTAACAAATCTAAAAACAATAGAATAATTAAAAACCAAAAAAAAAAAAAAAATTTAACAAACATGTATCTAAATTTCATCCAAAACAAAAGAAATTCATTAAACAGTAGTGTTAGTTTGTAAATTAAAATTAGAATAACTAATAATTAAATTAATTATAAAATTTTATTACGAAACAAAATATTTAAATTCATAATATTCATAAAAATATACTTAATTGGAGAAAGAATTATTGATGTACTTGATATAAAGGTTGGATTGAAATTTAGAAAAAGAAGAAAGAGATAATAATTATTAAAAAAAAAAAATTGATATTAATTACCTGTTGCCTCGTGAGACATGAATACTAAAGTGTAATAAAAGTCTTCTAACAGGTATATATAAGTGTTGCCTACATTCCTACTTCCTGGTCTACTCGGTTTTCATTGATATTTATCATTAATTTTTTTCTTTTTTCAACTTCTCTATTTTTTTTTTTTTTAAAAAGCTAGGATGGGCTTGAGCCCACCTTAGCCCAGCCCAAGGTCCGTCCTTATATGCATACCAAACGAGCACTTAATGAACACACACAACATAGTGAGATTTGATTCAGAAATGACAATTATATGTGGTGCACTTTCATTTATATATATATATATATATATATATATATATATATTTTGAAAGGCAAACTTTATTACAGGTCAAGAGCCTGGCAGGACTACAAAGCAGCCAAAAGAAGAACAAACCAAAGCCAGCAACCTCAACCACCTGCGACAGGGGCAACACCTAAACCTCTATCGCTGGGGGATGACAAAGTAGCAAATACAAAGAAACCGAAACAAAACCAAACCTCACAAAACAACAGACAACAGATAACAGACACCGTAGAACCCCACAACACAAAAAAAAACCCCACACCTAAAGAAAGAAAAAAACACGCAGGAAGAAACTGAAAAACAAAAACATCAGCAAAAGCACTGAACCTGCCGCTGCCCAGAAACAAGGACTGAAAACACACACAAAACAGAGGAAGGATACAAAAACCACATCCCTCTACACCACGATCAGGACAAACTCCACTCCAGCACATCATCTTCTTTCAACTTTCCACACTCCCCATAACTCTGATGCCTAAAACCGAAAGAGCTACGTGCCATTAAACTCA
Organism: Acer saccharum; assembly: GCA_030490815.1. NCBI lineage: Eukaryota > Viridiplantae > Streptophyta > Magnoliopsida > Sapindales > Sapindaceae > Acer > Acer saccharum. The sequence continues at coordinate 64,504,598 of CM059867.1, forward strand.
TTGAACCTAGCAACATCCTCTTCCTCTCTTCTAGCAATAACATCAGCCAGTTCCTTCTCTTTACCATTGAAATCGAGACCCAAAAGAACTCCAATTTCTATTGTTTTAGCTATTTCATCCTCTGCATCACAAGCTTGCTTATGAGCCTTCCCTAAAGAAGAAACCTGATTGGATTCGAAAGGCTGAATCTTAGAACTCCTAGTCTTCATACTATGCTTGCGATTTTTAAAGATTGAAGCAGATGAATCATTCACTATACCTGCAGCCATCTTCTCTAACGCTACCGAATCAACACCTTCCTTCTCCACAGCAGCCAAAATCTGATCCATCCCCTCATCTCTGCACGACCTCTCACTCGAGACGCCACCACCCTCAGCACAAACAGAGCCATTTTCGACCTCAAACAAAGGATTTGGAACTTCACCCTCATTCTGATAAATTCTAGCACTCATAACAAACTCATCCTCTCTAGCCCTCTCCTCCTCAATCGCGACTGATGCTACCACCATCGTATTTTTAGTAGATTTATTATCGCTTGAAACGCAGGCTTCAACAGACATATCTGCCTCTTCAAACGATGATTTGAAAAACGCCACTTCCTCAAATATGGGCTTAAGAATCCTATGAGACTTGTCTTTAGAAGAACACTTTTCCACCAAGCCTAAATTCACACAAAACTCAACCCTGTCTGCCTTGTTAAAAGACCCTGCTGGACTATCAAATGGTTTGACACACGAAAACCACTTGGGCTCGTGAGGTCCACCAGATAAAAAATTGTCCACTAAAGAATCCGGCCTAGCACCCTCACAATTATTCTCAATCTGGTTGGCAAGCTTCATCGAACACTCCCTTTTAAGCTTTGTGGAGTCCAAAAAATACCTATTCCTATCAACTTCCTCTGACGACGTGGATCTTACTTCTGGCGAGTAAACACTTCCCTTGACAATTCCCTGACTCTATTATAAATTCAAATTGCTGCTTTGCATAAAGACAGCCAATTTCTTTTTCTTAGGTAAACCAACCCATTTCTTTTTCCCTTTCTCTAAAGCACCTTTAACCAATCGCAGCTTAGCAACCCTATCACCATAGCCTCTATTCAGCTTTCCAACAATTAGCTTCCTTTGTCCTATCACGCCATTCTTGGCTTCCTTGGAAGACTTTCCAACCTGACATCTCTGACCCAAGAAGTCCCTATCCTTGCCAGCTTGAGGATTTTTTGAAAAAGCAAACTCACCTACTTCCTTACCCCTGGATTATTGAAAACTTACCGAACGAGGAATGACATCCCCTTCTGTCGGTTCTAGAGTATTCTTCAAACCCAGAAAGCTCTCCATCTACCTCAAGTCTACCGGAATAACATCCTCTACTAAATCCACATCATAGGATTTGAGGCCAGCAGTAACCTTAACTTTGAAATAACAAGGCTTAGAATTAGGAACCAGCACCAGAATCCATCCCAAATCTAGGCGAGTCCTTTTCTCCACACCTTCATCCACCAGAAGGGGTTCCCTAACCTGCCATCCCAGATTTTTGAAAAAATTTGGTGACCAACAAGATAATAGGACTCCTCGGCAATTCATCCAGACTATTCTAGACTGAGGCACCACCAGGGGCGGCCCTGAGATTTTCGGGGCCCGGGGCAAACCTAGAAAATGAGGCCCTCTATACTCTATGCATGTTTACTTGATTTTTTTTTTTTTTTCTCTAGCAAATACTTGTAAAAATCAATACAATAACTCAAACTTAACTATAACAAAACAAAACAGCAAATAAAAAGTTACCAAAATAAAATTTTATTCAATCATATTCAAACTATCACATAATCCTACAAAACAAAATCACACACGGTAAATAATATCAAAACATCATTTGAAATGTCTTCTTCTAGCATTCTGACAAGCAAATTCATTAATAATATTTTCAATATCAATCTTTTCCAACATTTCCTTTTCAATACACAAGATTGCCAACCCATTTAACCTTTCTTGTGACATAGTTGACCGCAAATAAGATTTTAATATTTTTAATTTAGAAAAACTTCTTTCTACGGATGCCACAGTTACAGGTATAGTTAGCAATATTCTATACGCAATTGATACATTCGGATAACAATCAGAAGTTTTTACAAACTCAAGTATTTCAATGGCAGTCTTTTTTTCTTTTGGTAAAACAAATTTTAATACTCTCAATTCACAAAATAAATCTTTTGAATCAACATCTAAAAATGTATCATGTTTTAGAGCACATTCAAGATTTACACAACATTCTTTCAATTCATTATCATCTAATGAAAGTAACTTCTTCGAATTATATAAAAACCCAAAAATACCTTCAAATATTTGCATTTGTTCAAATCTACTCTTCAAGGAAGCAATAGAAATATCAACTACAACAATAAAATAATTCACCCTAAAAGATTCTTCAGCCGATTGCCCAATATCCTCATTTGCATTCTCATCAAATTGTTTTTTTCTACGAATTTGACGTTTTTTAACAAAAATTGATTCAATTTCCATATCACATGCAATACTTTTGGCATTAATCATGGCAGATATAAAACCACTTTCTCTATAATTTTCAAAAAAAGAAATAACCCCCTTCAAATGTTCTATAGCAACATCAATACACATATTTTTAGATTGTAAAATTTTGCTAACTGTGTTTATACTAAATAAGATATCATACCAAATAGTCATGCCTACTAAAAATTCAAAATTTTCAAGTTCATTTGCTAAACTTTCAGCTTCATTCTTAGTTTTGGCATCATCACTACTTTCATGCAATTCTAATAAAGCTTCTCTTATTTCAGGAGCTTGATATTTTATGGCTTTAACACTATCAATACGACTTTCCCAACGTGTTGCGGACAATGTTTTGAGAGTTAAGTCATGAACATGATCTTGAAAAATTTTCCATCTTTTTGTAGAACTAGAAAACAATGAATATATTCGTTGAACAACTCCGAAAAAAGAAACCGCTTTAACACAAGAGTTAGCCATATCACACACAGTTAGATTAAGACTATAAGAAGCACATGGCATGTATAACGCTCTAGGATTTATTTCAAGTAATCTTTTTTGCACACCTTGGTGTTTCCCTTTCATGTTAGATCCATTATCATAACCTTATCCCCTCACATCATTAATATCAAGATCAAGAGATTCTAGTACAAGTTGTAATACATTAAAAAGCCCCATCCTAGATGTATCATCCACTTTTAAAAACTCTAGAAAGTACTCTTCTACTTGTATATTACTAGTGGACATGTCTACACATCGTATTATCAAAGTCATTTGTTCTTGACGACTTATCGGGAGTACAATCAAGTATCACTGAAAAATATTTTGCCTCTTTGATTTTCTTGATGATTGTACTCTTGATATTAGAAGCTAACATAGAAATCAACTTATTTTAAATTTTATGACCAAGATAGTGATAATGAATCTCATTATGATTAATGCGTCGAATATGCTCTTGCATTACTAGATCAAACTCTGCTATCATTTCTATTAAACCCAAAAAGTTACCATTATTATCTTCATAAATTTTCTCATTGGTTCCACGAAAAGCCAAATTATGCTTAACAAGACATTTTACAGCAGCAATAATTCTTACAATAACTTCTTTCCAACGATTTTTCTCTTTTGTAATTTGCTGTTGTATATTTTTATCAATTGTTTCATTCTTTTTTAATCTGATTTGTAAATCAATCCAAGTGCTCATATTAGTGATATGCTCAATACTATTTTCATGTTCTTTAAGCCTCTCACTAAGATGCTTCCAATCATTAAATCCTTCATGTGATAAAAAACTCTTCATTCCTATATTAAACAACTTACAACAAAAATAATATACTTTGTCTACATGCTTTGAGTAAACTAACCATTTCCTATCTTGAGTCTCTCTATTTGGTAATTTTCGAGTATAATATGAACATGAAAAATGTCTAGAATTACCATCCAAAGGAAAGATAAGATTGGGCTCTCTTATAGGACCACTTTCCACTAATAAATCAATCATTTTATTATCAATGTTTCCCAAATACTTGGATCATAACTATGCAAATGAGGAGTTGGTTGTTCTATTTCATTGCCCACATTCTCATTTTCATTCATGTCAATCGCATCATGATTATTGAGTTGATTTTCATCATTTTCATTTTCATTATCATTAATATCATGATCATCATGATCATTGTGTTGACATGTCAAATGAAGAGTTGGGTGTTGTGATTCATTGGCTAAACCTTCAACTTGATTTTCAAGTGAACAACTCGACTCTATTTTTTTAGGGAAGAATTTTTCTAAAGCTCCCTTTTGAGACTGAGCCAATTGTTCTATTCTATGTCTTTTTTTCCTTTTTTCATATCCAGATGGTTGTTTTTTAGGAAACATGTTACTAATATCTAAAATAACAAACAACGAATAATAAAACACAAACCAAAAACAATAAAGCACTGATAACTAAAGTGAAATGAAACAATAAAACCTGTCAAGCAATTGGAATCAACAGGTCGCACACTCGCACACTGCAACACTCGCACAGCTGCACCAGCCTCGAAAACTGCAGTATCGGAAGATTGATTTTTATTTTGGCTGAAAAATACAATCAAACCATATATTAATAATTAATTATATGTATCAAATTATTATAGGCTATCACTCGTAAATAATTAAAGTGCTAAACCGACAACCATATATGATATATGAATATATGAATATATCATATATCATATATCCTTCGGCTTCTAAAGGCAACCATATACATATTAAATATCTAATTAATAATTAAGATTCAGTTAAGCCATTAAACAGATAAGTAGATTATAGATAACTGATAAGGCATAACTAGTTAACTACATAAGCTTAACCACTTAACTAACTAAAAGTTATATAAATTATGTATTGATAAATTATTTGATTTCCTTTCTTGTAAATTTGGATTCATAAAATTATAGCTGGGATTATTTACAAATTGCAATCAAATAATTGTTTCAATTAAAAGCATCAATTTTTTTGAACATTAATTTTTATTAAAGAATAAAGAATAAAGAGCCATCAAAAGGCAAACCAAGTAAACAAGGACACAAGGTCAAGTGGTCAATAACTCAACATTTAACAAACAAAAATGAAAAAACACAGGTGACAGGTCCCGAGGTCCATAGGCGAAACAACCACACAGGCACAAGGAAAGGCAAAAAGCCAAAAACCTAGGTCCCAGACAAACAAAAGTGAAAAGTACAAAACTAAAAAACAGAGATAAAATTACAATTTGTGAAAATAAAATAAAATAAAATAAACCAAAAACAAAATTACCTTAGTGAGAGTGACAAGTCACAACTCATAAGTTAGAACTTAAAACACAGTGAGAATGACGAACTGAGACAATGAGACTTAAAGATTTGAGTGAGAGTTTTATATTTTAGAGTTGAGAGAGAGAGAGAGAGAGAGAGAGAGAGCTAGATAGGGTGTTATTGCGTTAATGGGTTTGGACGTTTGGTGGAGGCAAAAGAAATAAATATGGCAGATGATAATTAATTGCCTTGGAAAAAAGGTCTGAACTCTGAACAACATTAAATGCAATTACTGACATTGGGCCATTTCTTTTTAAGTTACCGTTGGACTGTTGTAGACTTTGAGTTGTGGACTGAGTAGTAAAACATGTGCCCCATATACGTTTGTTTTAATATGGGCCTTTTTAATTGTCTCAAAATTGGGCCCCATATGCATAACTGATTTCATGCAAATTTTGGCCCTATAAATGTTAGGCCCTGGGCGGCCGCCCCTCTAGTCCAGGCCCAGGGCTGACCCTGGGCACCACCGAATTTGACCACTTAACCATCGCATAAAAACTGTCAGCCCAGAAAAATCTATCGTAGATGAAAGTTTCCTTGTGAGATATAGAATCCAAACACCAGAGAATACTCTTATCCCCAAGATACGATGATGAGAACATAATGCCAGCATCAATTAAGCGTTTGTTAACCCTAGACACCTTAACAAAGTCTTTCAACACTCCTACTGCACACCTGCTTAACCACTCATGCTCTTCCTGACGAAAATCCCATGTCATCTTCAGCAACTTAACATCTTCCTTCTCCTTCTCAGGTGACTTAGAACCCGAGACCTGGTTTCCTCTAAGCACTTCCACAAAAGACCGGGTAACATCTTTCCTTTTGAACTCCTCATCACCTCTTCTGCCCTCTGCCGTTTCGTCTCTAACGAAGGATCTCTGATTCGCCAAAGAAGATCGCTTGTTGGACCATCCATAAGACGCCACTTTAGAAACAATTGGCCATCCATACACTAGCATACCATTAGTAGTTTTGGCCACTTTGACAGCCTCCTCTAATGTCTCAAACCGCCCAAAAGCAAACTTACTCCTCCTAGCTCTATTCTCCATAGACAAGAAGACATCTCTAACCTTACCAAAAGGTTTGAATAAACTCCACAAACACTTCTAATCCACTTTGGAACTCAGATTATCAACGAAAATGAAGAATAAAATATCCCTAAAATCTTTCCTATTAACTTGACCAAAAGGAGTAGAGTTTCTCTCACAGCTATTCTCTCTCATGACTCTCATGACTCTCATTTACAAGACTTACATTCTTTTTTCATTTATATATATATATGGATGATTGTGTTAATAATTGTTATGTATATATCGAATTAGATAAGTCACGATCAAAATATCAAATCATTTAAGTGTTACCAAACATATATGTTTTCCGACATTATTTTCAACGTTTAACTAAGAGTTACTTTCCAAGAATATGGTGGTTAGCTTTATATGTATATGTCTATATACAATTATATATGCACTGTGAATAGGGATTGAAATCTAAACCTAAATGACATTTGTTTTTTCACATCTGAATGTACTGTCAATATGTTTGTTTGTTTTTTATTTTATTTTAATTTTTTTTCCTTCTGAAAATAAGTAATTTTACATTTATACTCATACTAATTAAAAGAAGTAATTTAACATGCACCATTATTTATAACATTTTTTTTTTTTTTTTTTGCAAACAAAATTCAATTTAACAAAATAAAAAATTAATCAAAAAATATAATTTTGCATGTTCTGCAAATAAAATTTAAATTCAATTTATTGTAAAAAAAAAAAAGTTCAAATTCGAGTTCAATTTTATATGTTATCCACGTTTCCGGTGTATATAATTCATGAAACCATTTTATTTTATATTTTTGTTTCCTGGATCATATGCACTAGAAACCAAATAAATAAAAAGGTTCTTGAATTTTTTATATACAATTATTTTATAACATCTTCAAACCACAAAATTTACTCTATATGATAGACAAATTTATTGAGCATTATACGAATAGTTAGATAAAAAAAAATGAGTTTTTATCGGGATTTGGTAAGAGAGAAATTCAATTGTCCAATCCCTAAGAAGTAATTAGGTTTTTTTTTTTTTTTTTTTTTTTTTTTTTCCTTTTCTAAAATCTGTTTAAAATAAGAAATATGTTACACCATATCAAATTAAGATAAATTTGGAAATATATCTTCTTTGGGAGGATAGACTTGAAAGAGAATATTTTACTTGTAATCCAGTGATTTGAAATTAAGTTAAAAATAAGGATTTCTTACTTTTTATTTTAAGTTGTTTTTTGATATTTTTAAGTTGTTTAACCACTTAAAAAAAAAATAAACAAAACAACTTAATGAGTTCAATTCAGACCCATTAGGTTTTAAGTGAAAAAAAACAAAACGACCCCTTAATTACTTTCCTAGAATATGGTGATTGGCTTTATATGTATATGTCTATATACAATTATATATACACTGTGTTGATTAAGTGTAATTGATAGATGTTGTGGATATATGGAAGACCACTTTCTTTTTCTTGTTTCTTGTTTGTCTTTTGTTTTTGACGGTTAGATCCTAAAATTAAACGGTAGAAAATGATCCAATAGTATTTAACATACTCTAATATTGACATTAAAGTTAAGTTAAAAAGAAGGAAAGTTTTATTTTTCTTTCTCAGTTTAATATAATGGAACTTACATATTGATGAGCAACCCACCAGTATGCTGAGCATATATACAGAGGATGATACAGAGCATCATAATGATTCTGAATTGAACCATTAGTGCTAATCAGCAAATTAGTCTCCAAAATTACGCCAATACCCCTGAACTCCAAAAATACCTGAAACACTTATTTTATCATATTAAATACTCGGTTTTACTCCAGGAACAAGCACAAGAAGTAGGAATTGGGGACCTAAAAATAGGAACAAAAATAGTACAATCAAGGCCCCTGGGTGAAATCTAAAAAATGGGCCCCTTAGAGCATCTCCAATGCTGTGCTAAAAAATGGGCATAGTAATTTAGATTAGAAATTGCAATGCTCTAACTTCATTACCCAAGGGAATGAATCACAAAAACGCATGTCTTGGAAGTTTGAAAATGAAAGATTGTAATTCTCTAACATTCATTGTGAGAGGCAAACTACCATCATCTCTGAAAAAGCTTGAGATAGAGGGTTGTGAGAAATTGGAGTATTTGTGGGATGATAATGAGGAAAGTTGTACATCAATGGTAGATGAAGAGAACCCCAACAATACAAACACATCTCTTCTCGAATACTTGCAGGTCAATAAATGCCCATCTCTCAAGTGCTTATCATCAAGTGGTCAGTTACTAGAAACACTCCAACATCTCTACATTAGATATTGCTCAAAGCTCACAATGTTATCATCAAGTGGTCATTTACCACAAACGCTTCGTACTCTCTCCCTTGATTCTCTTCCAGACCTAGAGTCAATAGCAGAGAGTTTTCATAATAACAAGTCTCTCGAAGAGATTAGTGTAAAGTCTTGTAGGAATCTTAAAAGTGTACCCGAAGGCCTATACAATCTTATCCATCTTCGAAAAATAGAGATAAATAATTGTGAAAGTATTGATTGTTTGGGAGAAGAAGGGCCTCCCACCACCCATTTAAGTGAAGTTGCAATCGAATATTGTGAGAAGCTAAAAGCCTTACCCAATTGGTTCCACAGCCTCAACTCTCTTAAAAGCCTAACATTGAAAGGATGTCCAAGTATGACAACATTTCCGGAAGAAGGTTTTCCCACCAACCTAACATCTCTTACGATGTCTGGTTTAAATGTCAGAATGTATAAGGCAGTGCTTGAGTGGGGGTTGCACAACCTCACCTCTCTCACATCTCTCGAGATTTGGGGAGATGAAGAAGCAGAGTCATTTTCACAACAAGAATTGGAAATGACGTTTCCCCCTTCTCTAACTCATCTCGACATTTCCTCATTCCCAAATTTGAAATGCCTAATGGGTGAGGGTTTTCGAAACCTTAACTCTCTTGAAAGATTAGTCATTTATGATTGCCAACATTGGATATGTATATTTCAATCAAAATCTATTTCATCCAACTATTCTTCAGCAATTTAATAATGCATTAATGGTTAGTGTTGACTCTTATAATTTTAATTAATAAAACAATCAAAATAGTAAGGATGTCAATGAGGCGGGTACGGGGTGGGGATGGTACCCATTCCTCAAACCCAAATATAACTAGGATTCCAATCCCCGCCCTATTCCCCACTTGGGGCGAGGACGGGGAATCCATATTTGGGGAGAGGGCTCCCGGTACCCGCCCCACCTTGCCCCGCCCCGTTTGATTTGAGAGCACTGTTTGGGTATGATTAATTCCATGAAAATGGATGATTATAGTATATTCAAATTCTCCTCTGTGAGAGCTTCAAAATTGTATACTCAAACTCACAAAATGATTAATGGGTGAATGAGAAATTGAGTCTTAAAGTGAACTCATTGTGTAGGGAATAATGTGAATCCCACATTGCTTAGGGAAATCATTTATATGTAGTATATAAGTGAATGTGTGATATGAGCTATCAACAGTGTGTGGCATAACTTGATCACTAATCGGTATTTAATTAGGAATGAATCTCTTTAAACAGAAGATTATTCACTAATTAATTTAATTTCCTTATCAGACTAAAAACGTGCAAATCAAGTATATTCCAACTAAACCCTAGTTTCGTTTTTTCTATAAAACAGAAGCTTCTCTTCACAGGAAAAATATTATGAAATACACAGTAGCAGCCGAATACATTCTGATTTCTAATGTAGTTTTTTCTTGTGTTGTTGCTTTCTGCTTTTCCAGATACGAGCCAGGTTTGCTTTGGATTTATAAACTACATTATTTTTATCAACATTAAACTTTATAAATTACAATTTAAAGACAAACATATCTGGTTTGGTGAAAAGCCTACCAATAATATTTCTAGTATTCTTTAATCAAAGTTACCGGTCTGGTTAATAAACAATCTGAAAAATAAAAAGACAAAATATGGACCACTTGTAAAGTCGAGCGATAGTGACTCAAACACACATGATAGTCAAATTCTCAGGCTGATTATTAACTATTGAAGCTCTTCATCGCTTTCTACGATCAACATCTCAAGCAACAATCCAAAACTTTTAAATATAATTTTGATATGCAAGTTGCAGTTTAAAAAAAAAAAAATAGCACTTTTATGAGCACTTTAATATGTACTTGTAAGCACATGATTGATATGTTGATTGATTGATTGATGATTTTATTGCAGAAACACGTTGATTGAATACCTTTGTTTAAACTTATTTAGGTATAAATGATCATGAATGTAAACATCCAGCCTGCAACAAAAATCAGAACATGTTAAGACCTTGGAAAGTTGGAATTTAAGTAGTTGCGTGTGAATTGTATTTTACATCTAAATCAATATACAAATATAACGAAATATTAAAAAGATAACGAGAAAGGAAAAAAAAAAAGAGACTAGAATTATTTTATTTTATTTTTATTATAAAACTACGAGATTTGATTTTGTTTTTATTGTCTAATCTTAGATATTTGTAATACTCCTGAGATGATCATATGGTTTAAAAATTGAGTTTTCTTTGAAATACGATGTCTTTATATGTAATATTTATTAATCAATTATTTTTATATAAATTTAAAGTGAATTCATTATAAATATAAAACAAAATTTCTTATTATAAAATTAAATTGTAATTTATTATTTTAAGAAGAATAAATATTACAATTTTATTGTTTATGTTGTTTTTCTTGTTATTATTTAATTTTTAATATTGTGTTTTTACTTTTATGTTTTTGAACGTAAGATTATTTAGTTCATCTTGAGTAGGTGTTCTATTTGTTTTACTTTATATAAACTTCATTATATCATCAATTTTTCTTTATGTACAAAAAAAAAAAAAAAAAAAAAAAAAAAAAAAAAAAAAAAAAAAAAAAAAAACTCATTTTACTATTATCTTAATTTTTAATATTTTTTATAATATAATTGTTATTTTGTTCAAGTGCCCCATCTGGATAAAATTCCTGGGTCTGCCACTGATGATTATTATATTTAATATTTTCTAAATACCTTTTGAATTGCAGTAGTGAGTGGAGTCATAGACTCATATCTTTGCGGAGATGGAGATAAAGGTTCATTATTCATGGATGAGAAAATAAAAGAAATACTAAATCAATCATTAAGTAGTAGTTAAGGCGCTTTGCTTTTGCATCCATGTGTTTTTTTATGGAACAATAATTAATTAAAATCGCTTCTCAATTTCTCATACAGAAAAGTCAAAAAAACGAAAAAGCATAACAGGCATATGTCTCTCTTCACATTTCCAAGTGTGAAAAAACACCAATTAAGCAACCAAAGACAACAACCAGATTGAAATGTTGATGGCCAATTAATTAATAATGAAGAAAAATCTACGGTAGAAAGTACATATTTTTGTTTCTCAGTTTGAATGGAACTTACATATAACATGCATGTCCAATCAACACGATTTTCGAGATCGAACAATAGTGATCTTCGATCGAAAGTGACACATCAACCAACTTGATCTCTATGAAAGATAGGCGACTTTTGTGATTGTGAGCGTGTGTTTTAAGTTCGCAGATGGTGAAGATGAGAACTTAATTAATTATCAAATGATCAACGGGAGCAATTTCAGGAAACATGGTGTCCCTACAACCGGATAATGTCAAACTGTTGTTTTAATACCTCGACCATGTTCTCTCGTCAAAATTTCATTCTTTTAAATTTAATGTTCAGACAGTGACAAAATGCAATCAATTTAATAATTGGACATGTGATACACACTCTTTTTCATAGTTCGTGATATATATTATTTATTAGTTAAGAAAGATTTTGATGTTCTATGCTTAGAAATCATCCACTAATGAACACGTACGAACCATCTATTTAATCATAATTGTTTGGACTTCTATTTTTTGTTTTTTTATGAATAATTACAAACTTTTGCATGAATCATTACAAACAATTAAGGTTGTAACAATTCGAATGTGATGATTGAGTACTTGATAATTTCACCGACAATTAAGGTTGGACCATCTCGCCAATCAAATCAAGCAAACCAAAGTACTGAACAAAAAAATGCTAACGTCAGTAGGTCCACTTGTCCACATCCAATCATACCATTTCAGGAGTTGATGCCTATATATACCATTTCAGGAGTCCAAACATCTCCATAACTCCATTGCCTTTCTAATTATATCATACTCTGTTCAAAGCTGCTATTTGCTTACGATTGCATACAATGGCTCTGAACAACTTTGAAATCTCTAAAACTCTCGCTAAGTCTGATGTTCCTGACAAAGTTTTTGAAATCTCTAAAACTCTCGCTAAGTCTGATGTTCCTGACAAAGTTTGTCTTCCAGTCGATATCGTGGAGCATATGGAACCGGTTATGATGAACGGAGAAAACAGCGTGGAATTGAAGGCTTCTGATAGGTGGGGGCAAAAGTGGTCACTCAAATACTACAGTCGGCCAGATAACAGCAGAAAACCCGTCTTCACAGTTGGATGGAATCGTTTAGTTACAGCCAACAGTGTTCTACCTGGTGATAAGCTCATCTTTTCTGGACATCATCAAGATGCAGGTGAGATGCAGTACAGGATTCAGGTGATAAGGCGAACTAGGACTTCAGAGGGCAAGACTGTTGAAGTGGAAGTGATAAAGACTGTTCATGGTGGGCCTGTGATTTTCTTCTAGAACTGAAGATGGAGTAACACGATGGAGGTTAATTTTAGTACTATTATATATGCATGGTGATGGTGTCATATAATTATAAGTTTGTACAGTATTTTCTATTATTTCTCTTTCTTGTGTTGTACGCTGTTTCTTTCTTAATTAATAAATTGTCCTGTATGGTTCATCTTAGCATATTTCCAAATTTTTATATATCTTCAATTTTGTCAACATTCCATTTGTGGCAATATATATGATCATCCGTTTGTTTTTTTTTTTTTCCTTCCAAGAGAATGTAATAAAGTTGACCGGGTCATTGTGATTTGTGTCCGTAAAAAATTGATGTTATCTGTTTATAACTGGAATGGATATCTCTCAGAACACTCACTAGATGTACCAGGCATATTTGATTCAAAAACATGTTTTTATCAAAAGTTTGGCATATTCAGATGGGACCTGTAATATTCCAGTCAATGATTAAAACTTTTCCTTCTTTTTGTTTTTAAATTCTTCCAAAACACTCGGCCGGCAAATGGCCCACAAAACTGCTGTCCTTTTCATGTTAAGTAAATCTATAAATGAAGTACACATCGGATCACATGATCAGTTCAATCAAGAAAATATTTAAAGTATCTAGTTATCAGTTTCTATATATTCTTGACCTCTATACCCCCACAATTCACAACAAAGTTGAAACTTGAAATGATCAATTTTTTTTTTTTTTTTTTTTTTTTTTTTTTTTTTTTGAAACAGAAATGGGCATTATTGATTCATTGTTTATTTTGTCATTTTCCAATGTACCTAGTTAGTGGGTGAAGATATAAGTTTTATCACTTTTACCGGTTTTTGATAAAATTACCTCTAAATTTTACTTCGCCTGACATGTAACTTAGTTACATACCATTTGATTCCAAGTTACATATTAGTTGATTTTTCAAGTTACATGTCAGTTAAGTTTTAAATTACATAACAATTGACTTTCAACGTAACTGTCAATAATTTTCAAGTTACATGGCTATTGATTTTTAAATTTTTGAGTGGGTAAAGTAAAGACAAAATAGAGAGCAATTTTGTCTGTTCAAGGTTAAATGTGAATATATCAGGACGAAGAATGTGAACCATGGATTATGGAGAAGTTTTGATAAGTGCATATACTTTAACTCAAAGTATGTAAATTTAATGTTCAACATATTTCGTCTTAATATATTTTATATCAGAACAAATTGCCAATAGAAAAACTATATGTATATGTATTGTCCCGATCTGATCAGTGCGTACTAATACCACTTCATAAGGATATTGAATGTGAGCTACTAGTTTTAACAATTGTATACACATTTGAGTCAAAGCATGTAAAAGCAATGGATACTGACTTGAATATATATATATATATATATCTAATATACACGTGTCGTGTAGGAATTTATTGAACTGGACTATCACAGAGATAGATTGTGGTTGGTGGATTCACAGCTATATGAAGAAAGAGTCAATTATGGGGCCCATAAAGTCAGAAAAAGAAAAAATTATGCGATCTAGAATGTAGTCTCGTATATTTTCAAAAAATGGACAAAAAAAATCTAGTTTTGTACCCGTACCCTTCTTTCTTGTTATCTTTTTAATATTTCATAAAATATAATTCACACACAACTACTTCAATTCCAACTTTCCAAGGTATATTCCAAGGTCTGAACATGTTTTGATTTTTGTTGCAAGGCACTACCAGCCTGGCAGCCCGACACATATAAAGACATTGTATTGCAAAGAAAATTCAATTTTTAAACAATGAGATCATGTTAGGACTTAGGAGTACCATTATAACTATTACAATACATAAGACTATGAAATCTGTTAAGATCAGACAATATATGTACGATTTAAATATCTACTTAATACTCTTAATAAATAGATAAAATTACTCCTCACGTAGATAATAACTGCACACATGCACCACCAACCTACAAATAATTAGAACAAAATAATGTAATATAGATATGTATTTAGGTAATACAGAAACAGTAAAAAGTCGAATGGTGATTGATCCTTATCTTTTGCAAATGCATGTTTTGTAAAGTTTCCACCTACGCCACAAAGTCAACAATAACTAAAATCCAAATGTGCAAAAACTATACATTATCTAAAAATAATAAAAGAAAAATGATTTTTAAAATAATTCGACTTAATTTATTGTTTTTATAGAATGGCTTTTGCATATTTGGTTGTTGGTATCGTGGTTGGTGGGAAACTTCAAAAATTAATTCTGAATTTCTGATAAAAACTTTTGGTACAATAATTTGTTGATATCAACATATGTTATGTCGTACAATAATTTTTTTTTATTTTTTTTTACCAATTTAACATTCTTAATGGCGTAGTTCAGTTGGTAGATGGATGAGTTTAGAGCTTGGATAAATGATTCAATAACTCTCAAATCAACAACTCAAATCCTACCCATGATAAAAAGCTTATATATATAAATAGGTGAATGGATAATAATATAATATCAAAAATAAAATTAGTACCTATAAACAAAAACGTTGACTTATTATCAACCATTAATTTTAATCATGTTATCTTATGTGGTCCCTTTGTTGAATGTTTTGTCTTGGGCGGCGGGTCACTATCTTGTATGAAGCGAAAATCGTTAAAGGAAAAAAAAAAGAACACGTGGTGGCTGGCTTTTTATCTAATATCTGTCACTTCACAAGTGACAACTATGTGGCGCAGTTTCATTTTTTCCGCCACTGCTTACTTGCCAAGGAAATTGAATGCAATTGTCAATTACACTTTTTTTTTTTTAATTTTAATTTTAATTTTATTTTTATTTATTTATTTATTTTTATATTTTATTTTAATACAACAACAACTGTCGGGACCGGTAAGATTGGGCTCTACAAGCTCAACCCGGATTGCGACTCCCACAAGAGGAGAGACAGCACCCACATATAGTGGGACAACACCCACACTAATGGTGGAAAAATTTGCACATATCATGCATACACTAGGTCTTGAAACTTAGTGGTGGGGAGTTCCCATGGGAAGGCCCACCACCATAGCAAAGAACTATGTGTAATTGTCAATTACACTTAATCAACACAGTGATATAAACATAATACATTATATAAAGCCAACCACCATAATCGATCGATATGATATTTGAAAATAAAGTCAGATGTCGGTGCTAATACATGTTTGGTAACACTTAAATGATTTGATATTTTGATTATGACTTATCTAATTCAATATATCCATAACAATTATTAACACAATCATCTTTCGATGGAATTATAGAAACAACTTTCGATATAATCATTAATTCGATTTGTCAGTACTTGGATCGATTTGTACTAGTGTTCTATTATTATGTACCATTAATTATTAGAATGTTATAATGTTAACAAATCACTAAAATGAGGGTGATCAATTGTAAAATTTAAGTTCACTCATTTTCCAATTTACACATATTTTACAATTAAATGTTATAATTACAAACCAGCCAGCCTTAATGGATCACTTTAGGAGCATCTCCAGTACGTACTATAATAGATTGTGAAAGTTGTATATACCACATAGGATAAATAAACATTATGTTAAAATATATCTCTCCAATACAATCATTCTTTTTCTATGTCAAGCTTACGTGACAAAAATAATTATAGACACTGTCGACGGGTGTGTTTAATCTGGTGCAGAAATAACCAAAACAATAATACTGGGTAAAAATTAGTTAAAAGAGGGTATTTTCTCTTTATTTTTGTTGGAACAGCTACTAAAAGTTTAGTGATCTGTGTGAGACATCCGATAGGTTTTCACTTTAAAAAAAAAAAAAAAAAATCATTACAAATCAAAACAATAGGTATTTCTTTCTAAAAATTTTATTTATACAAAATTAATATATTAAAAAAAAAAAAAATCTCAAAACTATTATATACACTAGAATCATAAGTAGTATTCAAGCCGTTAACTTGAGAGTTATCTGCCCAAGCCCCAAGCTAATCCATCTACCAGCTGAGCTACGCCCCTGGAGGCGTTTATCGGTACTAATTAATACGTGATAATGAGAGGATTTGGTGATTATTTTATTTAATATTTTCCACTTACCTTTGAATTGCAGCAAAAATATGATTTTAGATAAGATTTATCTATATATATATATATATATTCAGTCTTTCTATTATCAGTTCGAACTGACAAAAGTTATATCAGTTCCTTGTATGTGGGCCATTGGATTTAAATACTTTGACTGACAAGTGCATACAGCCAAGTCAAAGTATTTAAATCCAGTGACCCACATGCAAGGAACTGATATAACTTTTGTCAGTTCGAACTGATAATAGAATTTCTGTATATATATATACAGGGGCGTACCCAGGAAATATTTACTGCCCGGGCTAAATTATATATATATAAAATATATTTTTTTTCAGTATACACTAATATTATAAAGTCAACTCCTTGACTATCAATAGTTATTTATCTATTTTTATTTAGTCTATATATTATAATACTTAATTAATGACTCACAAACTCTCTGACACTAAATTTATTAAATTCGTTGTGTATTATGGAGAAAACTCTTATGATTTTCTCCTCAATATATACGGAATTAATAACGTCAGTGCAAGATATGCAAGTTATTGATTAAGAATAAACAAAAAATTATATAATTCTTGATAAAAGTATTTGTTTATTTTTTTTAATAATAAGATGACACCAATTCAATAATGGACTACTCAATAATATGAAATACATTGTAAAATTTATGTATAAACAATTATTTAAACTTGTAGTAAAAAAATATATATTTAAACTTGTAAATGGCTTAATTCTATAATGTTAGAAGCCATAATATTATGTGTATTTTTACAATGAACAATAAAATATTTAGTCCATATATTATAATACTTAATGAAGTGATTTATTTTATGGAATCATTTTATAAAACAGATCACTTTCTTATAAAATGATTTATTTATTTTAAGTGATCTTTTTAATCATTATTCCAGTAGTGTATATATAATGAGAGACATAAAAGAAATGGATGTATATTTCAGCACCAATCCAAAAACTTGATATGCAAGTTGCAGTTTCTAAAAAAATAAAAATTAAAAAAAGGCTACCTAGCTAGTAGCAAAACAAACAAAAAAAAAAAACTAAAAACTAACAAAGAAAAAGAACACTTTGACGAGCACTTTAATATGTACTTTGTAAGCACGTGATGATCACTGATGGATATGATGATTGATTATTGATATTGACTGTGATTATCATATCCAAAAACTTGCAAATATAATCGGTCAACAAGGTTTTTTTTTTTTTTTTTTTGACTGAAAATATCAAAGCAATTAAGTTGAAGCTTCCACTTTTGAGTTTTGAATTTACAATGTTGATAAGCTACTATATTAATGTTAGTTTATGCGCCCTGTCAATGTGTCACATCTAGAAGATTAAGATTTTTTTGGACGTTCTTGTAGATCTATTTGATTCTAGCTACATTCTAGGACATAATAAATTTATCATGTCATTGTCAACTTAGACTACTTTCTACCAACCCGCATCACAATATGCCAATATGGATTATGTTTAGTCTCAATTTTAAACAAGTTTTGGACTCAATCCTATTAAAAAAATAAAAAATAAAAAAAGTGACAAATTAATTGTATACAACCGGGAGACAGATTGTATGGATTAGAATGTGTTCGATATTACAGCTGATAACAATCTCACTTTACATGTGGTCAACAAACAAAAAGAAAAGGTATCAAAAGCTTCATTAAAATGCATGAACCTGCAAGGACCAACATTTTCGTCGTGGCATACATAACCTAACTTTCCAATATTTGTTGAGGTTCCAAGTTTGAATACCTTTCTCAAGTAAAAATAATAATGAGAATATTAGATTTAGTAATTAAATATGAATTATAATAATAAAAGTTTATTTTGTAAGCTCAAAACTTGTTAAAAAAAGTTTACCTCCGTGTGTGAAGAGATAAGGTCAATGAATGAATGAGAAAAGAAAAGAAAAAGTAAATCAAAATGTTCGATTTTGTTTTCCAGCAATTTACACTCTGAAAATTTGTCCAAAAATTGAAATGATCAATGAGTTCATCGATTTCTCTCTCTAACCTATGAATTTCTTTCTCTTCCAATTCTAACTTCTAACTTTATGATCTCTTTTAACTTCTAAAATTGCTGAATATCCAACTTTCTCTCTTTGCATATCAACTTCCATGAAATTAATTACTTGGAGATTGTCTGTTTAATTTGTTCTCTGTATTCAAGTTATATTATAGTAAATATAGTCACAGCTAATTAAGCTTATTCTTTATTTTATTTATTTATTTATTTTGAAAGTATCTATCTATTTAAGATCATGTATTTTTTTTTTAATAGATTTTTGCCTTTAGTAGGATTCGAATCACTGATTTGGGAGTCATTTACTCAAACTCTAAGCTCGTCAATCTACCAGCCAAGCTACGTATAGGGGGCACTTATTAAGCTTATTCAAAAGGTTTTTATTTTATTTTATTGATTGTTGATGTTGCCTTGTTTCCCTGCATCATTATTTTCTAAAATGCAGATTGGTGATTGCATGTGTGTGTATTTTTTTTTTTGAAAAGCTGATTTTTATTCAAAGAATCAAAAACGGCCGGAACAAACAAAGCAAACAATCAGGTCGTTGCCCGTCATACACACTTTTCTTAATAGTTGATTATACTAGCTCTTTATTAGTTAAAAAATATTTTGAAATTCAATGGTTAGGAGTCATAATTCACTAAAGACAACAAACCATCTGGTCAAAATGAAAGTAAGTGTTGTCCTTTAGGCTTTAGGAAGACATGACATAAGTGAATAGATTGCGTTCAATATTGTTTTACAAAATTGTTTTTGGAAATAAATTTGTATAATAAAAGCGAATATAATTTGACATTTAAAAAAAAAATACAAAAAACATTTCATCTGTGACAAATTGATAATGTACTGTGGAATGTGGTTCCTGAAGTACTGGTGAGGTATTGTTAATGATTATTTCATATATAAAAATTGTAATAGCTGTGATATGACACGCTCACAATCACAAAAGCCTGGAATCTACATCAAGATGGCGACCATCAAGATTTTGATGTTCTATGAACCATCTATTTAATAATTGTTTGGACTTCTATTTGTGTTACAAAGTGAATGGAAGTGCACCAAATATAAGTTGTCACTGAAACTTGTGATCCGTTGAATAGGATTTTCTTTTTGACCATCGTGTAGATCTGCTGCTAGATTCTAGGACATAATAATTAACCTAAAATAGTTAGTTTAACTATCAACATCAATCAAAAATGCCAAATCATGTATGTACAAATATTAAATAAGACAATGACAAAATGCAATCAATTTAATCATTGGACCTACCACATCCAATCATATGCACGCTTCTTTTTCTATATATAGCAACCACTCTTCTTCTTCTATATATAGAAAGCTCCAAAGCCTCCAAGCATATATCTCCATAAGTACTCCATTGCCTTTCTAATTATATCATACTCTGTTCAAAGCTGGTCTGCCTTTCCTTACGATTGAAAACAATGGCTCAGAGGATCTTTGCAGTCTCCAAAATTCTCGGTGAGTATGATGTTCGTGACAAAGTTGCGCTTCCAGCTGAGATCAGGGAGCATATGCAGCCGATGATGAATGGAAAAAAGAGCATGGAATTGGAGGCTATTGATAGGTGGGGGCGACGGTGGCCACTCAAATACTGCTTGTATGCTCTGCCAACCGGAAAGTTTAAAAATCCCGTCTTCAGTGGTGCTGGGTGGCGTCAAATTGTGGATGACAACGGGGTTCGATCCGGTGATGAGCTCATCTTTTCCAGGGATCAAGTTGTAGGTGCTGATGGAGTGCTGGAGTACTACAAGATTCAGGTGAAAAGGCAAAATAAGACTTTTTCCAGCAAGATTGCTGCAGTACATGATTCAGGTGCTGATGGAGAGTCTTTTTACGAGGAGGAAGTGATAAAACCGAAAAGCCAACCTCGAATGACTTTTCAGGGTTATGCTATGTAGAACTGAAGATGGAGTACACGATCGAGATTACCTGAGTTTAATTTTAGTACTATATATTATGCATGGTGATGGCGTCATATCTTTTTGAATTCTGAGGTTACCTTAGTTTAATTTCTTGTACGCGCGTGTTCTTCACTTGTATGCTGTTTATTTCTTAATTAAAAAAGTATTATGATAATAATTAATTGTCTTATCTAGTATGCACATGCATGTGTACTCATTCAGTTTACGTACTTTTCCTTTTTTTTGTTTTTAAATTCTTCCAAAACACTCGGCCGGCAAAAGAGCTGTCCTTTTCATGTCCTTTTCACGAAGTACACATTGGATCACATGATCAGTTCAATCAAGAAAATATTTAAAGTATGTAGTTATCAGTTTCTATATATTCTTGACCTCTTGACCCCACAATTCACAACAAAGTTGAAAAGGTCGTTTTTTTCCGCCACTGCTTACTTACACCTGTCAATTACACTTAATCAACCGAGGGTATACATAATGAGAGACATAAAAAAATGGAAAGAAAACCGTAAGTAGCCATAACACTTATCATATTTTTGTTTTTAACCACTTTTGAATTTTTAATTGTTAATAACCACTTTTTAAAAAAAAAATTCAGTTTAGTACCATAAATTACTTGAGTACCCCTGAAAATAGTGTTTTTTAAACCTCGAAACAAACTTGAAATCACGACTAAATTGAAATACACAAACTTGAAATCATGCCTAAATGGAAATATTCAAACTTGAAATTATGCCTAAAACAGAAATATTCAAACTTGAAATCTGGACTAAATTGAAATTATGATAAGTTTTTTTTTTTTTTTTTTCCCTCTTTCTTCTTCCTTTTCTTCTTCCCCAAATGCAAATTAGGTTTAGGTTTTTTGTTTTAATTGCAGGTCTGTTCGCCGGCGATCACGCAGAAGGACGGCAGCAGCAGCGACGACGCCGGCCCACCTGCACGGTGACGGCGCTGCACGACGACGGCCAACCCCTGAAAATAGTGTTTTTTAAACCTCGAAACAAACTTGAAATCACGACTAAATTGAAATACATAAACTTGAAATCATGCCTAAATGGAAATATTCAAACTTGAAATCATGCCTAAAATAGAAATATTCAAACTTGAAATCTGGACTAAATTGAAATTATGATAATTTTTTTTTTTCCCTCTTTCTTCTTCCTCTTCTTCTTCCCCAAATTCAAATTAGGTTTAGGTTTTTTGTTTTAATTGCAGGTCTGTTCGCCGGCGATCACGCAGAAGGACGGCAGCAGCAGCGACGACGCCGGCCCACCTGCACAGTGACGGCGCTGTCGTGCAGCCCAGAAGGTCGCCGGCCCGCTACGACGCCTTCGTCGGCCCTCGGCGACGCTGCGCGGCCACGCCGGCGGTGGCTTTGAGGGAGAGAGAGAGATCGGTGAGAGAGAGAGGAGAGGAGAGGAGAGAGAAAGAAAAGAGAGAAAGGAGAGAGAGAGTGTGTTTTGAGGAGGGTTTTTATATGAGGGCTTTTGAGTAATTTCTCAAAAACATGGTTAAAAACAATTAAAAGTATGCATGTGGTTAAAAAAGAAAATCCCATAAGTAGATGGGTCAGTTTTGGCAATTTCTACTAAAAAAATGGACACATATGCTTTTTTGACTTTATTAGAATAGGTGTTCAAGTTTTTTTTATATTACATATGCTTTTTTGACTTTATTAAAAAAGAATTTGGATCCTCTGCTATGTTGATTTTTGTCCTGTCCTATGTAGATCTGTTGACATGTGTAATCAATGGCTGTCATTTATTTCTTTTATTTATTTCATTTTCATTATTTTTAAATACAATGTCTTATTCTTAAATGTTTTAGATCAGGAAAAAGATCAGCATAACAGAAGATACTGATCCATTAAAAAAATGGATACATTGCAAATATAGTCTGTCAACAAGTTTTTTTTTTTTTTTTTTTTTTGACTGAAACTATCAAAGCAAGTTGAAGAAACTTCCACTTTTTAATTTACAATGTTGATAAGCTACTAGAAGATTAAGATTAAAATAGTTTATAAAAATATCATCACAAAAGGATTCATTTGAATAATCTGCAGCATTCATGCGGTAGGGACACCTTGTTCAATCCATTTTGTTGATTTAATGAGTTCTGTTCTTATCTTCTCTGTCGGCTATAACTCAAAACACACGCTCACAATAACAAAAGCCGCCAATCTACATGATGACAGATAGATGATGACGACTACTATGGCGTCATGGCAGTCACTTTCGACGACGACCATTTTTCCCGAAAGCTTTGTGTTGAAAGTGCACCAAATATAAGTTGTCACTGACACTCGTGATCCGTTGAATAGGATTTTCTTATTGACTATCGTGTAGATCTGCTGCTAGATTCTAAGACATAATAATCAACGTAAAATAGTTAGTTTAACTATCAACATCGATCAAAAATGCCAAATCATGTATGTACAAATATTAAATAAGACAAGACAAAATGCAATCAATTTAATCATTGGACCTACCACATCCAATCACATGCACGCTTCTTTTTCTATATATAGCAACCACTCTTCTTCTTCTTTATATAGAAATCTCGAAAGGATCTCCATAAGTACTCCATTGCCTTTCTAATTATATCATACTCTGTTCAAAGCTGGTCTGCCTTTCCTTACGATTGAAAACAATGGCTCAGAGGATCTTTGCAGTCTCTAAAATTCTCGGTGAGTGTGATGTTCGTGACAAAGTTGCGCTTCCAGCTGAGATCAGGAAGCATATGCAGCCGATGATGAATGGAGAAAAGAGCATGGAATTGACGGCTTCTGATAGGTGGGGGCAAGAGTGGACACTCAAATACAGCTCGTTTGTTCTGCAAACTGGAAAGCCTAAAAATCCCGTCCTCAGTGGTGCTGGGTGGCGTCAAATTGTGAATGACAACGGGGTTCGACCCGGTGATAAGCTCATCTTTTCCAGGGATCAAGTTGTAGGTGCTGATGGAGTGCTGGAGTACAAGATTCAGGTGAAAAGGCAAAATAAGACTTTTTCCAGCAAGATTGCTGCAGTACATGATTCAGGTGCTGATGGAGAGTCTTTTTACGAGGAGGAAGTGATAAAACCGAAAAGCCAAACTCGACTGACTTTTCAGGGTCAGCCTATGTAGAACTGAAGATGGAGTACATGATCGAGGTTACCTGAGTTTAATTTTAGTACTATATATTATGCATATCTTTCTGAATTCTGAGTTTCGACTGTACTTTTTAATATTATCTCTTTAATTTCTTGTACGCGCGTGTTCTTCACTTGTATGCTATTTATTTCTTAATTAAAAAAGTATTATGATAATAATTAATTGTCTTGTGTGTTACATTCTTATCTAATATGCACATGCATGTGTACTGTTGGCCCTACGTACTTTTGGCTCACAAATGATCCAGACCACGACAAATACTATTATTCCATAGTCAGCCTTTTATCTTTCAATCTTTAAGTGAGTGATTTTTGTTCGTATGTGACACAACTTGCAGTCTTTTTCTTTCTCTTTATTTGTTGAATATTGCATGGATGATAAATTGACGTGATGCTCAAGTCTCTGTCTAACTGTCTACATATCAAAATATTTTTTTTCTACAAAAATTCAACACAAAACTCGCACATGATTAAAATTCAACACATATTTTCATATTTTGACCAAATAGTCCTTCAAGTACACACACAATGAGCTATCAACCACATAACATAATAAATAAAAAAGAACAATCTTCATCCAATCAAGTACACACACATGAGCTATAAATGATTAAACTTTTTTGGTCTTGACCAAGTCAAGAGTTTTTTTCCATTTTTGTTTTCATATTCTTCCAAAACAAAAGAGCTGTCCCTTTCATTAAAAGTAAGTCTATAAATATTATCACAACTAGATTTGTGGTAGACTGGTAGGTGAATCTTGAGTGTACGATTGTAAAAATTTTAATTTGGTTATACCTATGATAATTAGGGCTCTTTAAGAGCATCTCCAACCAAAGCATCAAACTCTACTCCAATTTGGAGTTGAATGATAATTTTTTTGGAAATATGTTTATACCAAATTTTTTTCCGCTCAAATGTTTAACACTAAATTTTACACCAAAATAACCTCTTTAAAGAATATTCTTCCAATAAATATTAAGGACATTCCATCGGATCAACCTTATCATATGTCGAAGAAAATAAACATTAAAACATTATATCAAATTCTCTAACATTATGTTTGACCACAAATAGCTAGTTTCCTTTCCTTAATCTTGCATATTAAGAAATAAAATAGGTAATTATTTATTATAGAATTAATAAACTATTTTTTAAATGTAAACAATTAATAATGAAATTTGATTCCACGTCAACAAACTCTTTCACACAATGTAAACAGTTTTGCAAGAGAATCACACACACACGTGGCCACTGACACTAGTAGATCAGTAGGTCCCGCTAAGCCGGCTGTACGGTAGAGGTATTAAAACAATAGTTTGACAAAAGCAGATTCTCCAGCACGCACGCAAAAGCAGATTCTCCGGCTGTATGTTTCCTTCTTTTTAACTTAACTTTAATGTCAATATTAGAACGTGTTAAATACTATTGGATCATTTTCTGCTGGTTTAATTTTTGGATCTAACCGTCAAAAACAAAAAGAAAAAGAAAGAAAAAAATAGAAACTCGTCTTCCATATATCCACAACATCTATCAATTACACTTAATCAACACAATTTCACACATTTCGTTAAAAATGTCCATTCTGGAACCAATTCTCAATCCAATGGTCATTTTGATAGTGTGTCATCGAATTGATGGTTACCGGGGTAATTATCCCTACTACTTTAACCATTGTTAATTTCTTTTAAGTAATCCAATATTGGGATTAATTATTATTTTTTTTTAAATCAACACTCAACACTGTGTTGTATAGAAAAAATGAAACTGCACACACAACACAACAAAGTGAGGTTTTCAAGTCCATTTACGAGTAAGTATTTCTTGACGGTTTAATCGTCAACATTACTTGACTTTTTTTTTTTTTTTTTTTAAAGCCAAGCCTACAAGTATCATCACAAAAGGATTCATTTGAAAAAACAGAGCAATGTAAGTGTTACTATCAACGTCAAGATCATTCAAAACCAGTTATATTATAGTAAATATAGTCACAGCTAATTAAGCTTATTCTTTATTTTATTTATTTATTTATTTTGACAGTATCTATCTATTTAAGATCATGTATTTTTTTTTTTAATAGCCTTTTGCCTTTAGTAGGATTCGAATAACTGATTTGGGAGTCATTTACCCAAACTCTAAACTCGTCAATCTACCAGCCAAGCTACGTATAGGGGGCACTTATTAAGCTTATTCAAAAGTTTTTTGTTTTTTTTTATTGATTGTTGATGTTGCCTTGTTTCCCTAAATCATTATTTTCTAAAATGCAGATTGGTGATTGCATGTGTGTGTGTATTTTTTTGAAAAGCAGATTTTTATTCAAAGAATCAAAACGGCCGGAACAAACAAAGCAAACAACAGGTCGTTGCACGTGATACACACTTTTCTTAATAGTTGATTATACTAGCTCTTTATTAGTTAAAAAAGATTTTGAAATTCAATGGTTAGGAGTCATAATTCACTAAAGACAACAAACCATCTGGTCAAAATGAAAGTAAGTGTTGTCCTTTAGGCTTTAGGAAGACATGACATAAGTGAATAGATTGCGTTCAATATTGTTTTACAAAATTGTTTTTGGAAATAAATTTTTATAATAAAAGCGAATATAATTTGACATTTAAAAAAAAAATACAGAAAAACATTTCATCTGTGACAAATTGATAATGTACTGTGGAATGTGGTTCCTGAAGTACTGGTGAGGTATTGTTAATGATTATTTCATATATAAAAATTGTAATAATCACAAAAGCCTGGAATCTACATCAAGATGGCGACCATCAAGATTTTGATGTTCTATGAACCATCTATTTAATAATTGTTTGGACTTCTATTTGTGTTACAAAGTGAATGGAAGTGCACCAAATATAAGTTGTCACTGAAACTTGTGATCCGTTGAATAGGATTTTCTTTTTGACCATCGTGTAGATCTGCTGCTAGATTCTAGGACATAATAATTAACCTAAAATAGTTAGTTTAACTATCAACATCAATCAAAAATGCCAAATCATGTATGTACAAATATTAAATAAGACAATGACAAAATGCAATCAATTTAATCATTGGACCTACCACATCCAATCATATGCACGCTTCTTTTTCTATATATAGCAACCACTCTTCTTCTTCTATATATAGAAAGCTCCAAAGCCTCCAAGCATATATCTCCATAAGTACTCCATTGCCTTTCTAATTATATCATACTCTGTTCAAAGCTGGTCTGCCTTTCCTTACGATTGAAAACAATGGCTCAGAGGATCTTTGCAGTCTCCAAAATTCTCGGTGAGTATGATGTTCGTGACAAAGTTGCGCTTCCAGCTGAGATCAGGGAGCATATGCAGCCGATGATGAATGGAAAAAAGAGCATGGAATTGGAGGCTATTGATAGGTGGGGGCGACGGTGGCCACTCAAATACTGCTTGTATGCTCTGCCAACCGGAAAGTTTAAAAATCCCGTCTTCAGTGGTGCTGGGTGGCGTCAAATTGTGGATGACAACGGGGTTCGATCCGGTGATGAGCTCATCTTTTCCAGGGATCAAGTTGTAGGTGCTGATGGAGTGCTGGAGTACTACAAGATTCAGGTGAAAAGGCAAAATAAGACTTTTTCCAGCAAGATTGCTGCAGTACATGTTTCAGGTGCTGATGGAGAGTCTTTTTACGAGGAGGAAGTGATAAAACCGAAAAGCCAACCTCGAATGACTTTTCAGGGTTATGCTATGTAGAACTGAAGATGGAGTACACGATCGAGATTACCTGAGTTTAATTTTAGTACTATATATTATGCATGGTGATGGCGTCATATCTTTTTGAATTCTGAGGTTACCTTAGTTTAATTTCTTGTACGCGCGTGTTCTTCACTTGTATGCTGTTTATTTCTTAATTAAAAAAGTATTATGATAATAATTAATTGTCTTGTGTGTTTCATTCTTATCTAATATGCACATGCATGTGTACTGTTGGCCCTACGTACTTTTATTCTTTTATCTTTCAATCTTTAAGTGAGTGATTTTTGTTCGTATGTGACAAAACTTGCAGTCTTTTTCTTTCTCTTTATTTGTTGAATATTGCATGGATGATAAATTGACGTGATGCTCAAGTCTCTGTCTGACTGTCTATATATCAAAATATTTTTTCTACAAAAATTCAACACTTAACTTGCACATGATTAAAATTCAACACATATTTTCATGACCAAAAAGTCCTTCAAGTACACACACATGACCTATATCAACCACATAACATATTAAATAAAAATGAACAATCTTCATCCAACCAAGTACACACACATAAGCTATCAACGATTAAACTTTTTTGGTCTTGACCAAGTCAAGAATTTTTTCCATTTTTGTTTTCATATTCTTCCAAAACAAATTGAAAGGGCTGTCCCTTTCATTAAAAGTAAGTCTAAAAATATTATCACAACTAGATTTGTGGTAGGTGAATCATGAGTGTACGATTGTAAAAATGTTATTTGGTTATATCTCTGATATATAGCATCTCCGACCATAACATCAAACACTACTCCAATTTGGAGTTGAATAGGAATTTTTTTAGAAATATATTTATACCAAAATTTTTTCCACTCATATGTTTAACACTAAATTTTATACCAGAAAAAACATCTTTAAAGAATATTCTTCCAATAAATATTAAGGACATTCCACCAGATGTCGAAGAAAATAAACATTAAAACATTATATCAAATTCTCTAACATTATGTTTGACCACAAATAGCTACTTTCGTTTCCTTAATCTTGTATATTAAGAAATAAAATAAGTGATTTGGTGGTAATTAAAGTTAATTATTATAGATTCCGCATCTTTAGAATTAATAAACTATTTTTTAAATGTAAACAATTAATAATGCAATTTGATTCCACGTCAACAAACTATTTCACACAATGTAAACAGTTTTGCAAGAGAATCACACACACACGTGGCAAGTAGGACGGTAGGACCGTATAAAAGTTGCACTCTTTTTGCCCACGCCTTGTCGGAACTCTACATTTAATGCCTTGCAGTGAGAGCAGCTGGCATCTTATAGGGAGAAAATCTTCTATGCACCCGGTGTAATGCACTCTAGCCAATGGGTGCATGTCACGTGGTACAGTCATTGGTTAGTTTTCCACATGGCATGCATTCATTGGCTAGGGTGCATTGCACCGGGTGCATACAAGATTTTCTCTCTTATATGATGTTTTTAAAGTTTTTGTTTTCTATTTCGGTGGGATCCACCAACTAATGGTTTTTTTTTTTTTTTCTTCTTTTTTTTTTTGGATTTTTAAGTCATAATTTCACTCTCAAATTTGTCACCTATATAAACATATTTCCATATTTGTCACCTATATAAATTTTATTGTTTTTTTTTTTAATTTTAATTTAAAATTATGATAACCATTTTTACTAAACAAATATATAATAGACTCGTGTTTTGAATGGTAAAACTATCCATCAATTAATTCATGAGTAGTGCTAGAGGACCCAAAAAACTAACATAAACCTATGTGGCAACATCACACACAACATGGGCCCACGTCACTCTTCCCAAAGATCATTATTTAACAAAATTATATACAAACGTATAAAGTTCATTATTTATTTCCATCACAGCCGGCGCTGACTTTCATACGCGAAATGACATTAGTTTGGCGTTTATATTGAGATTTGAGACAAACTCAATATAAATAGAATTGGGTGTTTCCGGTGGCGGCAGAATCAGAAATATAAAAATAAAAAATATCCATATTATACAAGTCTATCATTTTGAATTCTAACATTTTTTATTTTTTATTTTTGATAAATGAATTCTAACACTTAACTTCACATTTATTATAAACCGGGTTAAACAAAATTAACCCTTAAACATGTATTAATCATAAGTAATGCTCGACGTCCCAAATTTTTTTCCCAAAATCTCTCACAAATTATGTGGTACGTGAGTTGTTAACATCCTATAAATCATGAGATTAAGTCGGGAGTGTTGGGATATTGACAACTCAAGTGCCACATTATTTGGGAGAGATTTTGGGAAAAAATATTTGGGACGTCAAGCATTACTCTTTAATCATAGGTGTTTTATCTTGAAATATGTAATTTTATATCACTTTTGCACACATGTATTTGCTGTTCATTTTTAATTAGTTAATTTTAAGTTGATTTCGCATCCTATAGAGAAATTGTTTATTGAATCTTGTTAAATATATACGGTTAATTACCTTACACGTATAATTATTATGGTAAATAATGAACTTTATACGTTTGTATATAATTTTGTTGGTGATGTTGCCATATAGGTTTGGGTTAGTTTTTTGGGTCCTCTAGCATTACTCTTAATTCATATGACCACATGGTAATCATATTCAATCTAGCATCGCAATTTTGTCCTTTCTGTTACTCTGCTGTAGTTTTCAAATATTAAAAATAAGCTCTTTTGTAGTACGTCTATAATTTATTGGTGCACCGGAAAAGTGGCCTTTTTTTTGTCATGTGTTATATGTTATGTGGTTGGTCCATTGTATATTTGTATTGGAAGCTATATATGGCTGGCCTAACAGGGTGACCCCACGTTAGTGAATGTTGGCTATGTTTCTATCTGGTAGGGATCTCACACGTATATAACAAGTCTCATGTATCTTGTGATTTGAATCTTTATAGAATTAATATGTTCGTCATATTTCTACTTGATGTAGGAACTTTATGAGAAATTTTAGTAGTGGAGAAAATTTAGGAGAAATTTATTTTAATAAAAATAATACAATCCAAATCAATCCAATACATGCATACAGGGACGTAATCAGGATTAAACACTAGGATGGGCTATAAATTCTTTTTTTTTTTTTCCGATCATTAACATTCTGAGAAAATTGTATTAATTAAAAAAGAAAGATACACCTAGTTAAGTCTGTTAAGAAGACATAGCGGGAATTACTCTATAAATGTATATTCTAAATAAATACATTAAAAACCATTAATAAAAAAATAAAGTCAAATCAAATTATAAAATAAACATGAAATGCAAATACAGTCGAATACTAATACTATTTAGTATTTACTAACAAATCTAAAAACAATAGAATAATTAAAAACCAAAAAAAAAAAAAATTTAACAAACATGTATCTAAATTTCATCCAAAACAAAAAGAAATTCATTAAACAATAGTGTTAGTTTGTAAATTAAAATTAGAATAACTAATAATTAAATTAATTATAAAATTTTATTACAAAACAAAATATTTAAATTCATAATATTCATAAAAATATACTTAATTGGAGAAAGAATTATTGATGTACTTGATATAAAGGTTGGATTGAAATTTAGAAAAAAAAGAAAGAGATAATAATTATTAAAAAAAAAAAATTGATATTAATTACCTGTTGCCTCGTGAGACGTGAATACTGAAGTGTAATAAAAGTCTTCTAACAAGTATATATAACTGTTGCCTACATTCCTACTTCCTGGTCTACTCGGTTTTCATTGATATTTATCATTAATTTTTTTCTTTTTTCAACTTCTCTATTTTTTTTTTTTTAAAAGCTAGGATGGGCTTGAGCCCACCTTAGCCCAGCCCAAGGTCCGTCCTTACATGCATACCAAACGAGCACTTAATGAACACACACAACATAGTGAGATTTGATTCAGAAATGACAATTATATGTGGTGCACTTTCATTTATATATATATATATATATATATATATATATATATATATTCTTTTTTTTTTAAAGGCAAACTTTATTACAGGTCAAGAGCCTAGCAGGACTACAAAACAGCCAAAAGAAGAACAAACCAAAGCCAGCAACCTCAACCACTTGTGACAGGGGCAACACCTAAACCTCTATCGCTGGAGGATGACAGAGTAGCAAATACAAAGAAACCGAAACAAAACCAAACCTCACAAAACAACAGACAACAGACAACAGACACCGTAGAACCCCACAACACAAAAAAAAAACCCCACACCTAAAGAAAGAAAAAAACACGCAGGAAGACACTGAAAAACAAAAACATCAGCAAAAGCACTGAACCTGCCGCTGCCCAGAAACAAGGACTGAAAACACACACAAAACAGAGGAAGGATACAAAAACCACATCCCTCTACACCACGATCAGGACAAACTCCACTCCAGCACATCATCTTCTTTCAACTTTCCACACTCCCCATAACTCTGATGCCTGAAACCGAAAGAGCTACGTGCCATTAAACTCATTGAACCTAGCAACATCCTCTTCCTCTCTTCTAGCAATAACATCAGCCAATTCCTTCTCTTTACCATTGAAATCGAGACCCAAAAGAACTCCAATTTCTATTGTTTTAGCTATTTCATCCTCTGCATCACAAGTTTGCTTATGAGCCTTCCCTAAAGAAGAAACCTGATTGGATTCGAAAGGCTGAATCTTAGAACTCCTAGTCTTCATACTATGCTTGCGATTTTTAAAGATTGAAGCAGATGAATCATTCACTACACCTGCAGCCATCTTCTCCAACGCTACCGAATCAACACCTTCCTTCTCCACAGCAGCCATCTGATCCATCCCCTCATCTCTGCACGACCTCTCACTCGAGACGCCACCACCCTCAGCACAAACAGAGCCATTTTCGACCTCAAACAAAGGATTTGGAACTTCACCCTCATTTTGATAAATTCTAGCACTCATAACCAACTCATCCTCTCTAGCCCTCTCCTCCTCAATCACGACTAATGCTACCACCATCGTATTTTTAGTAGATTTATTATCGCTTGAAGCGCAGGCTTCAACAGACATATCTGCCTCTTCAAACGATGATTTGAAAAACGCCACTTCCTCAAATATGGGCTTAAGAATCCTATGAGACTTGTCTTTAGAAGAACACTCTTCCACCAAGCCTAAATTCACACAAAACCCAACCATGTCTGCCTTGTTAAAAGACCATGCTGGACTATCAAATGGTTTGACACACGAAAACCACTTGGGCTTGTGAGGTCCACCAGATAAAAAATTGTCCACTAAAGAATCCGGCCTGGCACCCTCACAATTATTCTCAATCTGGTTGGCAAGCTTCATCGAACACTCCCTTCTAAGCTTTGTGGAGTCCAAAAAATACCTATTCCTATCAACTTCCTCTGACGACGTGGATCTTACTTCTGGCGAGTAAACACTTCCTTTGACAATTCCCCGACTCTATTATAAATTCAAATTGCTGCTTTGCATAAAGACAGCCAATTTCTTTTTCTTAGGTAAACCAACCCATTTCTTTTTCCCTTTCTCTAAAGCACCTTTAACCAATCGCAGCTTAGCAACCCTATCACCATAGCCTCTATTCATCTTTCCAACAATTAGCTTCCTCTGTCCTATCACGCCATTCTTGGCTTCCTTGGAAGACTTTCCAACCTGACATCTCTGACCCAAGAAGTCCCTATCCTTGCCAGCTTGAGGATTTTTTGAAAAAGCAAACTCACCTACTTCCTTACCCTTGGATTATTGAAAACTTACCGAACGAGGAATGACATCCCCTTCTGTCGGTTCTAGAGTCTTCTTCAAACCCAGAAAGCTCTCCATCTACCTCAAGTCTACCGGAATAACATCCTCTACTAAATCCACATCATAGGATTTGAGGCCAGCAGTAACCTTAACTTTGAAATAACAAGGCTTAGAATGAGGAACCAGCACCAGAATCCATCCCAAATCTAGGCGAGTCCTTTTCTCCACACCTTCATCCACCAGAAGGGGTTCACTAACCTGCCATCCCAGATTTTTGAAAAAATTTGGTGACCAACAAGATAATGGGACTCCCCGGCAATTCATACAGGCTATTCTGGACTGAGGCACCACCGAATTTGACCACTTAACCATCGCAGAAAAACTGTCAGCCCAGAAAAATCTATCGTAGATGAAAGCTTCCTTGTGAGATATAGAATCCAAACACCAAAGAATACTCTTATCCCCAAGATACGATGATGAGAACATAATGCCAGCATCAATTAAGCGTTTGTTAACCCTAGACACCTCAACAAAGTCTTTCAACACTCCTACTGCACACCTGCTTAACCACTCATGCTCTTCCTGACGAAAATCCCATGTCATCTTCAGCAACTTAACATCTTCCTTTTCCTTCTCCTTCTCAGGTGACTTAGAACCCGAGACCTGGTTTCCTCTAAGCACTTCCATAAAAGACCTGGTAACATCTTTCCTTTTGAACTCCCCATCACCTATTCTGTCCTCTGCCGTTTCGTCTCTAACGAAGGATCTCTGATTCGCCAAAGAAGATCGCTTGTTGGACCATCCATAAGACGCCACTTTAGAAACAATTGGCCATCCATACACTAGCATACCTTTAGTAGTTTTGGCCACTTTGACAGCCTCCTCTAATGTCTCAAACCGCCCAAAAGCAAACCTACTCCTCCTAGCTCTATTCTCCATAGACAAGAAGACATCTCTAACCTTACCAAAAGGTTTGAATAAACTCCACAAACACTTCTGATCCACTTTGGAACTCAGATTATCAACGAAAATGAAGAATAAAATATCCCTAAAATCTTTCCTATTAACTTGACCTAAAGGAGCAGAGTTTCTCTCACAGCTATTCTCTCTCATGACTCTCATTTACAAGACTTACATTCTTTTTTCATTTATATATATATGGATGATTGTGTTAATAACTGTTATGTATATATCGAATTAGATAAGTCATGATCAAAATATCAAATCATTTAAGTGTTACCAAACATATATGTTTTCCGACATTATTTTCAACGTTTAACTAAGAGTTACTTTCCAAGAATATGGTGGTTAGCTTTATATGTATATGTCTATATACAATTATATATGCACTGTGAATAGAGATTGAAATCTAAACCTAAATGACATTTGTTTTTTCACATCTGAATGTACTGTCAATATGTTTGTTTGTTTGTTTTTTTATTTTAATTTTTTTTTTCTGAAAATAAGTAATTTTACATTTATACTCATATTAATTAAAAGAAGTAATTTAACATGCACCATTATTTATAACATTTTGTTTTTTTGTTTTTTGTTTTTTTTTTGTTTTTTGCAAACAAAATTCAATTTAACAAAATAAAAAATTAATCAAAAAATATAATTTTGCATGTTCTGCAAATAAAATTTAAATTCAATTTATTGTAAAAAAAAAAAGTTCAAATTCGAGTTCAATTTTATATGTTGTCCATGTTTCCGGTGTATATAATTCATGAAACCATTTTATTTTATTTTTTTGTTTCCTGGATCATATGCACTGGAAACCAAATAAATAAAAAAGGTTCTTGAATTTTTTATATACAATTATTTTATAACATCTTCAAACCACAAAATTTACTCTATATGATAGACAAATTTATTGAGCATTATACGAATAGTTAGATAAAAAAAAATGAGTTTTTATCGGGATTTGGTAAGAGAGAAATTCAATTGTCCAATCCCTGAGAAGTAATTAGCTTTTTTTTTTTTTTCCTTTTCTAAAATCTGCTTAAAATAAGAAATATGTTACACCATATCAAATTAAGATAAATTTGGAAATATATCTTTTTTGGGAGGATAGACTTGAAAGAGAATATTTTACTTGTAATCCAGTGATTTGGAATTAAGTTAAAAATAAGGATTTCTTACTTTTTATTTTAAGTTGTTTTTTGATATTTTTCAGTTGTTTAACCACTTAAAAAATAAATAAACAAAACAACTTAATGAGTTCAATTCAGACCCATTAGGTTTTAAGTGAAAAAAACAAACGACCCCTTAATTACTTTCCTAGAATATGGTGATTGGCTTTATATGTATATGTCTATATACAATTATATATACACTGTGTTGATTAAGTGTAATTGATAGATGTTGTGGATATATGGAAGACCACTTTCTTTTTCTTGTTTCTTGTTTCTCTTTTGTTTTTGACGGTTAGATCCTAAAATTAAACCGGTAGAAAATGATCCAATAGTATTTAACATACTCTAATATTGACATTAAAGTTAAGTTAAAAAGAAGGAAAGTTTTATTTTTCTTTCTCAGTTTAATATAATGGAACTTACATATTGATAAGCAACCCACCAGTATGCTGAGCATATATACAGAGGATGATACAGAGCATCATAATGATTCTGAATTGAACCATTAGTGCTAATCAGCAAATTAGTCTCCAAAATTACGCCAATGCCCCTGAACTCCAAAAATACCTGAAACACTTATTTTATCATATTAAATACTCGGTTTTACTCCAGGAACAAGCACAAGAAGTAGGAATTGGGGACCTAAAAATAGGAACAAAAATAGTACAATCAAGGCCCCTGGGTGAAATCTAAAAAATGTGCCCCTTATAGCATCTCCAATGCTGTGCTAAAAAATGGGCATAGTAATTTAGCACATGGTACAAAAACTATACTCCAATATAGTGCCAAATGATGTGCTAAATTTAGCACAACAATAAATGCTCCTTTTTTAATTACAAAAATACCATTATATATATTTTTTAAATATTTAAAATAATTTAAATTTAATGTACATTAATGATATTTCAATCAAAATCTATTTCATCCAACTATTCTTCAGCAATTTAATAATGCATTAATGGTTAGTGTTGACTCTTATAATTTTAATTAATAAAACAATCAAAATAGTAAGGATGTCAATGGGGCGGGTACGGGGTGGGGATGGTACCCATTCCTCAAACCCAAATATAACTAGGATTCCAATCCCCGCCCTATTCCCCACTTGGGGCGAGGACGGGGAATCCATATTTGGGGAGAGGGCTCCCGGTACCCGCCCCACCTTGGCCCCGCCCCGTTTGATTTGAGAGCACTGTTTGGGTATGATTAATTCCATGAAAATGGATGATTATAGTATATTCAAATTCTCCTCTGTGAGAGCTTCGAAATTGTATACTCAAACTCACAAAATGATTAATGGGTGAATGAGAAATTGAGTCTCAAAGTGAACTCATTGTGTAGGGAATAATGTGAATCCCACATTGCTTAGGGAAATCATTTATATGTAGTATATAAGTGAATGTGTGATATGAGCTATCAACAGTGTGTGGCATAAAGGCTCTCTCTCGCGCTCGCGGGGGGGTGCAAATCATGGACCTCGAACCTTCAAATGCACGACTCGTGTGTGGGCGCGACCTGCATACATGAATGCCGCTCCGATTGGACTGTGATAGTACAGTTGACTTTTTGCCACTTCCCTAAGTCAAACGTTTTTGTTTAAACTGATTAATTGTTCGGATTCTGATTTCTTACTTGATCATCACTAGTCGGTATTTAATTAGGAATGAATCTCTTTAAACAGAAGATTATTCACTAATTAATTTAATTTCCTTATCAGACTAAAAACGTGCTAATCAAGTATATTCAAACTAAACCCTAGTTTCGTTTTTTCTATAAAACCGAAGCTTCTCTTCACAGGAAAAATATTATGAAATACACAGCAGCAGCCGAATACATTCTGATCTCTAATGTAGTTTTTTCTTGTGTTGTTGCTTTCTGCTTTTCCAGATACGAGCCAGGTTTGCTTTGGATTTATAAACTACATTATTTTTATCAACATTAAACTTTATAAATTACAATTTAAAGACAAACATGTCTGGTTTGGTGAAAAGCCTACCAATAATATTTCTAGTATTCTTTAATCAAAGTTACCGGTCCGGTTAATAAACAATCTGAAAAATAAAAAGACAAAATATGGACCACTTGTAAAGTCGAGCGATAGTGACTCAAACACACATGATAGATTTAGTTCAGGTCAAACTGACTCAAACATACATCATTAATGACAAACACACATGATAGTCAAATTCTCAGGCTGACTATTGAATAATAGTGGCCGTAAAGTTGACGGTAATAATAATAATTATTTGATAATGATTTTTGTATAACCACCCGTGACACTGACCCATCCACGTATGAACCAAACAAGCTCTTAAACAGAACTATAACTCTCGCTAAGTATTGGAGATGGCCTTAATTAAGCTAAGGGGCTTGATTAATGAATCTCTTGAAGATGCTCTTAATTGGGCTCCATAGGAGCTCATTCCCTTAATTAAGGTGTGTTTCAACCTCCCTAAAGTTTAAAAAAACCTTGTTTCATTTAAAAACTTAAAAGTTTTAAATAAATAATAAGATTTTTATGGTTGAAAATACCCGATAGCATCCTAATTTAATGTTATTTTATTTTCTGGAATAATAAAGTTGTTTAAGCCATCCATCAATTATCATGTTAAAGCAGCGCATGCCTTCCCGCCATCCATCGATAGGGATATCTTGTTACTATTATAGCTTTGTGGTCTAAAGACAAACATGTCTGGTTCGGTGAAAAGCCTACCAATAATATTTCTAGTATTCTTTAATCAAAGTTACCGGTCTTGTTAACAAACAAATCTGAAAAATAAAAAGACAAAATATGGATCACTTGTAAAGTCGAGCGATAGTGACTCACACACATGATAGATTTGGTTCAACTGACTCAAACATACATCATTAATGACAAACACACATGATAGTCAAATTCTCAGGCTGATTATTAACTATGGAAGCTCTTCATCGCTTTCTACGATCAACATCTCAAGCAACAATCCAAAACTTTTAAATATAATTTTGATATGCAAGTTGCAGTTTCAAAAAAAAAAAAAAAAGTAGCTAGCTAGGTAGCAAAACAAACAAAAAACTAAAAACTAACAAAAACAAAAAAAAAAAAAAGTAGCACTTTTATGAGCACTTTAATATGTACTTGTAAGCACGTGATTGATATGTTGATTGATTGATTGATGATTTTATTGCAGAAACATGTTGATTGAATACCTTTGTTTAAACTTATTTAGGTATAAATGATCATGAATGTAAACATCCAGCCTGCAACAAAAATCAAAACATGTTCAGACCGGCCAGTAATTTATATCCAAAACATTGATAATATACCTTGGAAAGTTGGAATTTAAGTAGCTGCGTGTGAATTGTATTTTACATCTAAATCAATATACAAATATAATGAAATATTAAAAAGATAACAAGAAAGGAAAAAAAAAAAAGAGACTAGAATTTTTTTATTTTATTTTTATTATAAAACTACGAGATTTGATTTTGTTTTTATTGTCTAATCTTAGATATTTGTAATACTCCTGAGATGATCATATGGTTTAAAAATTGAGTTTTCTTTGAAATACGATGTCTTAAAAATTGGTTTAAAGATTAAGATTAAAATAGTTTATAAAAATATCATCACAAAAGGATTCATTTGAATAATCTGCAGCATTCATGCGGTAGGGACACCTTGTTCAAACCATTTTGTTGATTTAATGAGTTCTGTTCTTATCTTCTCTGTCGGCTATAACTCAAAACACACGCTCACAATAACAAAAGCCGCCAATCTACATGATGACAGATAGATGATGACGACTGCTATGGCGTCATGGCAGTCACTTTCGACGACGACCATTTTTCCCGAAAGCTTTGTGTTGAAAGTGCACCAAATATAAGTTGTCACTGACACTCGTGATCCGTTGAATAGGATATTCTTATTGACTATCGTGTAGATCTGCTGCTAGATTCTAGGACATAATAATTAACGTAAAATAGTTAGTTTAACTATCAACATCGATCAAAAATGCCACTGGACCTACAAATATTAAATAAGACAATGACAAAATGCAATCAATTTAATCATTGGACCTACCACATCCAATCACATGCACGCTTCTTTTTCTATATATAGCAACCACTCTTCTTCTTCTATATATAGAAAGCTCCAAAGCCTCCAAGCATATATCTCCATAACTCCATTGCTTTCTAATTATATCATACTCTGTTCAAAGTTGCTCTGTCTTTCCTTACGATTGCATACAATGGCTCAGAGGAACTTTGCAGTCTCTAAAATTCTCAGTGTGTCTGATGTTAGTGACAAAGTTGAGCTTCCAGCTGAGATCAGGAAGCATATGCAGCTGATGATGAATAAAGAAGAAAAGAGCATGGAATTGACGGCTTCTGATAGGTGGGGGCAAGAGTGGACACTCAAATACTGCTCGTATGTTCGGAAAACTGGAGAGCCTAAAAACGTCCTCAGTGGTGCTGGGTGGCGTCAAATTGTGAATGACAACGGGGTTCGACCCGGTGATAAGCTCGTCTTTTCCAGGGATCAAGTTGTAGGTGCTGATGGAGTGCTGGAGTTCAAGATTCAGGTGAAAAGGCAAACTAAGACTTTTTTCCGCATGAGTGCTGCAGTACATGATTCAGGTGCTGATGGAGAGTCTTTTTACGAGGAGGAAGTGATAAAACCGAAAAGCCAAACTCGAATGACTTTTCAGGGTCAGCCTATGTAGAACTGAAGATGGAGTACATGATCGAGGTTACCTGAGTTTAATTTTAGTACTATATATTATGCATATCTTTCTGAATTCTGAGTTTCGACTGTACTTTTTAATATTATCTCTTTAATTTCTTGTACGCGCGTGTTCTTCACTTGTATGCTATTTATTTCTTAATTAAAAAAGTATTATGATAATAATTAATTATCTTGTGTGTTTCATTCTTATCTAATATGCACATGCATGTGTACTGTTGGCCCTTTGTACTTTTGGCTCACAAATGATCCAGACCACGACAAATACTATTATTCCATAGTCAGCCTTTTATCTTTCAATCTTTAAGTGAGTGATTTTTGTTCGTATGTGACACAACTTGCAGTCTTTTTCTTTCTCTTTATTTGTTGAATATTGCATGGATGATAAATTGACGTGATGCTCAAGTCTCTGTCTAACTGTCTACATATCAAAATATTTTTTTCTACAAAAATTCAAGTATTCAACACATATTTTCATATTTTGACCAAATAGTCCTTCAAGTACACACACAATGAGCTATCAACCACATAACATAATAAATAAAAAGAACAATCTTCATCCAATCAAGTACACACACATGAGCTATAAATGATTAAACTTTTTTGGTCTTGACCAAGTCAAGAGTTTTTTTCCATTTTTGTTTTCATATTCTTCCAAAACAAAAGAGCTGTCCCTTTCATTAAAAGTAAGTCTATAAATATTATCACAACTAGATTTGTGGTGGACTGGTAGGTGAATCTTGAGTGTACGATTGTAAAAATTTTAATTTGGTTATACCTATGATAAATAGGGCTCTTTAAGAGCATCTCCAACCAAAGCATCAAACTCTACTCCAATTTGGAGTTGAATGATAATTTTTTTGGAAATATGTTTATACCAAATTTTTTCCGCTCAAATGTTTAACACTAAATTTTACACTAAAATAACCTCTTTAAAGAATATTCTTCCAATAAATATTAAGGACATTCCACCGGATCAACCTTATCATATGTCGAAGAAAATAAACATTAAAACATTATATCAAATTCTCTAACATTATGTTTGACCACAAATAGCTAGTTTCCTTTCCTTAATCTTGCATATTAAGAAATAAAATAGGTAATTAAAGTTAATTATTATAGATTCCGTATCTTTAGAATTAATAAACTATTTTTTAAATGTAAACAATTAATAATGCAATTTGATTCCACGTCAACGAACTCTTTCACACAATGTCAACAGTTTTGCAAGAGAATCACACACGTGGCCACTGACACTAGTAGATCAGTAGGTCCCGCTAAGCCGGCTGTACGGTAGAGGTATTAAAACAATAGTTTGACAAAAGCAGATTCTCCGGCACGCATATGCAACTGGTAAAGTGTAGGGACACCATATTTTGTATGTTTCCTTCTTTTTAACTTAACTTTAATGTCAATATTAGAACGTGTTAAAATACTATTGGATCATTTTCTGCTGGTTTAATTTTTGGATCTAACCGTCAAAAACAAAAACAAAAAGAAAGAAAAAATAGAAACTCGTCTTCCATATATCCACAACATCTATCAATTACACTTAATCAACACAATTTCACACATTTCGTTAAAAATGTCCATTCTGGAACCAATTCTCAATCCAATGGTCATTTTAATAGTGTGTCATCGAATTGATGGTTACCGGGGTAATTATCCCTACTACTTTAACCATTGTTAATTTCTTTTAAGTAATCCAATATTGGGATTAATTATTTTTTTTTTTTAAATCAACACTCAACACTGTGTTGTATAGAAAAAATGAAACTGCACACACAACACAACAAAGTGAGGTTTTCAAGTCCATTTACGAGTAAGTATTTCTTGACGGTTTAATCGTCAACATTACTTGACTTTTTTTTTTTTTTTTTAAAAGCCAAGCCTACAAGTATCATCACAAAAGGATTCATTTGAAAAAACAGAGCAATGTAAGTGTTACTATCAACGTCAAGATCATTCAAAACCAGTTATATTATAGTAAATATAGTCACAGCTAATTAAGCTTATTCTTTATTTTATTTATTTATTTATTTTGACAGTATCTATCTATTTAAGATCATGTATTTTTTTTTTTTAATAGCCTTTTGAGGATTCGAATAACTGATTTGGGAGTCATTTACCCAAACTCTAAACTCGTCAATCTACCAGCCAAGCTACGTATAGGGGGCACTTATTAAGCTTATTCAAAAGTTTTTTGTTTTTTTTTATTGATTGTTGATGTTGCCTTGTTTCCCTGCATCATTATTTTCTAAAATGCAGATTGGTGATTGCATGTGTGTGTGTATTTTTTTTGAAAAGCAGATTTTTATTCAAAGAATCAAAAACGGCCGGAACAAACAAAGCAAACAACAGGTCGTTGCACGTGATACACACTTTTCTTAATAGTTGATTATACTAGCTCTTTATTAGTTAAAAAAGATTTTGAAATTCAAT
The DNA here is from genome assembly GCA_030490815.1 of Acer saccharum. Taxonomy (NCBI): domain Eukaryota; kingdom Viridiplantae; phylum Streptophyta; class Magnoliopsida; order Sapindales; family Sapindaceae; genus Acer; species Acer saccharum. The sequence continues at coordinate 64,547,628 of CM059867.1, forward strand.
GGTTAGGAGTCATAATTCACTAAAGACAACAAACCATCTGGTCAAAATGAAAGTAAGTGTTGTCCTTTAGGCTTTAGGAAGACATGACATAAGTGAATAGATTGCATTCAATATTGTTTTACAAAATTGTTTTTGGAAATAAATTTTTATAATAAAAGCGAATATAATTTGACATTTAAAAAAAAATACAGAAAAACATTTCATCTGTGACAAATTGATAATGTACTGTGGAATGTGGTTCCTGAAGTACTGGTGAGGTATTGTTAATGATTATTTCATATATAAAAATTGTAATAATCACAAAAGCCTGGAATCTACATCAAGATGGCGACCATCAAGATTTTGATGTTCTATGAACCATCTATTTAATAATTGTTTGGACTTCTATTTGTGTTACAAAGTGAATGGAAGTGCACCAAATATAAGTTGTCACTGAAACTTGTGATCCGTTAGGATTTTCTTTTTGACTATCGTGTAGATCTGCTGCTAGATTCTAGGACATAATAATTAACCTAAAATAGTTAGTTTAACTATCAACATCAATCAAAAATGCCAAATCATGTATGTACAAATATTAAATAAGACAATGACAAAATGCAATCAATTTAATCATTGGACCTACCACATCCAATCATATGCACGCTTCTTTTTTTATATATAGCAACCACTCTTCTTCTTCTATATATAGAAAGCTCCAAAGCCTCCAAGCATATATCTCCATAACTCCATTGCTTTCTAATTATATCATACTCTGTTCAAAGTTGCTCTGTCTTTCCTTACGATTGCATACAATGGCTCAGAGGAACTTTGCAGTCTCTAAAATTCTCAGTGTGTCTGATGTTAGTGACAAAGTTGAGCTTCCAGCTGCGATCAGGAAGCATATGCAGCTGATGATGAATAAAGAAGAAAATAGCATGGAATTGACGGCTTCTGATAGGTGGGGGCAAGAGTGGACACTCAAATACTGCTCGTATGTTCGGAAAACTGGAGGGCCTAAAAACGTCCTCAGTGGTGCTGGGTGGCGTCAAATTGTGGATGACAACGGGGTTCGACCCGGTGATAAGCTCGTCTTTTCCAGGGATCAAGTTGTAGGTGCTGATGGAGTGCTGGAGTACAAGATTCAGGTGAAAAGGCAAAATAAGACTTTTTCCAGCAAGATTGCTGCAGTACATGATTCATGTGCTGATGGAGAGTCTTTTTACGAGGAGGAAGTGATAAAACCGAAAAGCCAACCTCGAATGACATTTCAGGGTAATGCTATGTAGAACTGAAGATGGAGTACACGATCGAGATTACCTGAGTTTAATTTTATTACTATATATTATGCATGGTGATGACGTCATATCTTTTTTAATTCTGAGGTTACCTTAGTTTAATTTCTTGTACGCGCGTGTTCTTCACTTGTATGCTGTTTATTTCTTAATTAAAAAAGTATTATGATAATAATTAATTGTCTTGTGTGTTTCATTCTTATCTAATATGCACATGCATGTGTACTGTTGGCCCTACGTACTTTTATTCTTTTATCTTTCAATCTTTAAGTGAGTGATTTAAGTGAGCGATTAAACTTTTTTGGTCTTGACCAAGTCAAGAATTTTTTCCATTTTTGTTTTCATATTCTTCCAAAACAAATTGAAAGGGCTGTCCCTTTCATTAAAAGTAAGTCTAAAAATATTATCACAACTAGAGTTGTGGTAGGTGAATCATGAGCGTACGATTGTAAAAATGTTATTTGGTTATATCTTTGATATATAGCATCTCCGACCATAACATCAAACACTACTCCAATTTGGAGTTGAATAGGAATTTTTTTAGAAATATATTTATACCAAAATTTTTTCCACTCAAATGTTTAACACTAAATTTTATACCAGAAAAAACATCTTTAAAGAATATTCTTCCAATAAATATTAAGGATATTCCACCAGAAGAAAATAAACATTAAAACATTATATCAAATTCTCTAACATTATGTTTGACCACAAATAGCTACTTTCGTTTCCTTAATCTTGTATATTAAGAAATAAAATAAGTGATTTGGTGGTAATTAAAGTTAATTCTTTAGAATTAATAAACTATTTTTTAAATGTAAACAATTAATAATGCAATTTGATTCCACGTCAACAAACTATTTCACACAATGTAAACAGTTTTGCAAGAGAATCACACACACACGTGGCAAGTAGGACGGTAGGACCGTATAAAAGTTGCACTCTTTTTGCCCACGCCTTGTCGGAACTCTACATTTAATGCCTTGCAGTGAGAGCAGCTGGCATCTTATAGGGAGAAAATCTTCCATGCACCCGGTGCAATGCACTCTAGCCAATGGGTGCATGTCACGTGGTACAGCCATTGGTTAGTATTCCACGTGGCATGCATCCATTGGCTAGGGTGCATACAAGATTTTCTATCTTATATGATGTTTTTAAAGTTTTTGCTTTCTATTTCGGTGGGATCCACCAACTAATGTTATTTTTTTTTCCTTTTTTTTTTTGGATTTTTAAGTAATAATTTCACTCTCAAATTTGTCATCTATATAAATATATTTCCATATTTGTCACCTATATAAATTTTATTATTGAAAATTTTATTGTTTTTTTTTATTTTAATTTAAAATTATGATAATCATTTTTACTAAACAAATATATAATAGACTCGTGTTTTGAATGGTAAAACTATTCATCAATTAATTCATGAGTAATGCTAGAGGATCCAAAAAACTACCTAAATTTTGAACCCAAACCTATGTGGCAACATCACACACAACATGGGCTCACGTCACTCTTCCCAAAGATCCCATGTGATGTTGCCACATAGGTTTGGGTTAGTTTTTTGGGTCCTCTAGCATTACGCTTAATTCATATGACCACATGGTAATCATATTCAATCTAGCATCGCAATTTTGTCCTTTCTGTTGCTCTGCTGTAGTTTTCAAATATTAAAAATAAGCTCTTTTGTAGTACGTCTATAATTTATTGGTGCACCGGAAAAGTGGCCTTTTTTTTGTCATGTGTTATATGTTATGTGGTTGGTCCATTGTATATTTGTATTGGAAGCTATATATGGCTAGCCTAACAGGGTGACCCCACGTTAGTGAATGTTGGCTATGTTTCTATCTGGTAGGGATCTCACACGTATATAACAAGTCTCATGTATCTTGTGATTTGAATCTTTATAGAATTAATATGTTCGTCATATTTCTACTTGATGTAGGAACTTTATGAGAAATTTTAGTAGTGGAGAAAATTTAGGAGAAATTTATTTTAATAAAAATAATACAATCCAAATCAATCCAATACATGCATACAGGGACGTAATCAGGATTAAACACTAGGGTGGGCTATAAATTCTTTTTTTTTTTTTTCCGATCATTAACATTCTGAGAAAATTGTATTAATTAAAAAAGAAAGATACACCTAGTTAAGTCTGTTAAGAAGACATAGCGGGAATTACTCTATAAATATATATTCTAAATAAATACATTAAAAACCATTAATAAAAAAATAAAGTCAAATCAAATTATAAAATAAACATGAAATGCAAATATAGTCGAATACTAATACTATTTAGTATTTACTAACAAATCTAAAAACAATAGAATAATTAAAAACCAAAAAAAAAAAAAATTTAACAAACATGTATCTAAATTTCATCCAAAACAAAAAGAAATTCATTAAACAATAGTGTTAGTTTGTAAATTAAAATTAGAATAACTAATAATTAAATTAATTATAAAATTTTATTACGAAACAAAATATTTAAATTCATAATATTCATAAAAATATACTTAATTGGAGAAAGAATTATTGATGTACTTGATATAAAGGTTGGATTGAAATTTAGAAAAAGAAGAAAGAGATAATAATTATTAAAAAAAAAATTGATATTAATTACCTGTTGCCTCGTGAGACGTGAATACTGAAGTGTAATAAAAGTCTTCTAACAGGTATATATAACTGTTGCCTACATTCCTACTTCCTGGTCTACTCGGTTTTCATTGATATTTATCATTAATTTTTTTCTTTTTTCAACTTCTCTATTTTTTTTTTTTAAAGCTAGGATGGGCTTGAGCCCACCTTAGCCCAGCCCAAGGTCCATCCTTACATGCATACCAAACGAGCAATTAATGAACACACACAACATAGTGAGATTTGATTCAGAAATGACAATTATATGTGGTGCACTTTCATTTATATATATATATTTTATTTATTTATTTATTTTTTTTTTAAAGGCAAACTTTATTACAGGTCAAGAGCCTGGCAGGACTACAAAGCAGCCAAAAGAAGAACAAACCAAAGCCAGCAACCTCAACCACCTGCGACAGGGGCAACACCTAAACCTCTATCGCTGGAGGATGACAGAGTAGCAAATACAAAGAAACCGAAACAAAACAACAGACAACAGACAACAGACACCGTAGAACCCCACAACACAAAAAAAAAACCCCACACCTAAAGAAAGAAAAAAACACGCAGGAAGACACTGAAAAACAAAAACATCAGCAAAAGCACTGAACCTACCGCTGCCTAGAAACAAGGACTGAAAACACACACAAAACAGAGGAAGGATACAAAAACCACATCCCTCTACACCACGATCAGGACAAACTCCACTCCAGCACATCATCTTCTTTCAACTTTCCACACTCCCCATAACTCTGATGCCTGAAACCGAAAGAGCTACGTGCCATTAAACTCATTGAACCTAGCAACATCCTCTTCCTCTCTTCTAGCAATAACATCAGCCAATTCCTTCTCTTTACCATTGAAATCGAGACCCAAAAGAACTCCAATTTCTATTGTTTTAGCTATTTCATCCTCTGCATCACAAGCTTGCTTATGAGCCTTCCCTAAAGAAGAAACCTGATTGGATTCGAAAGGCTGAATCTTAGAACTCCTAGTCTTCATACTATGCTTGCGATTTTTAAAGATTGAAGCAGATGAATCATTCACTACACCTGCAGCCATCTTCTCCAACGCTATCGAATCAACACCTTCCTTCTCCACAGCAGCCAAAATCTGATCCATCCCCTCATCTCTGCACGACCTCTCACTCGAGATGCCACCACCCTCAGCACAAACAGAGCCATTTTCGACCTCAAACAAAGGATTTGGAACTTCACCCTCATTCTGATAAATTCTAGCACTCATAACCAACTCATCCTCTCTAGCCCTCTCCTCCTCAATCGCGACTAATGCTACCACCATCGTATTTTTAGTAGATTTATTATCACTTGAAGCGCAGGCTTCAACAGACATATCTGCCTCTTCAAACGATGATTTGAAAAACGCCACTTCCTCAAATATGGGCTTAAGAATCCTATGAGACTTGTCTTTAGAAGAACACTCTTCCACCAAGCCTAAATTCACACAAAACTCAACCCTGTCTGCCTTGTTAAAAGACCATGCTGGACTATCAAATGGTTTGACACACGAAAACCACTTGGGCTTGTGAGGTCCACCAGATAAAAAATTGTCCACTAAAGAATCCGGCTTAGCACCCTCACAATTATTCTCAATCTGGTTGGCAAGCTTCATCGAACACTCCCTTCTAAGCTTTGTGGAGTCCAAAAAATACCTATTCCTATCAACTTCCTCTGACGACGTGGATCTTACTTCTGGCGAGTAAACACTTCCCTTGACAATTCCCCGACTCTATTATAAATTCAAATTGCTGCTTTGCATAAAGACAGCCAATTTCTTTTTCTTAGGTAAACCAACCCATTTCTTTTTCCCTTTCTCTAAAGCACCTTTAACCAATCGCAGCTTAGCAACCCTATCACCATAGCCTCTATTCATCTTTCCAACAATTAGCTTCCTCTGTCCTATCACGCCATTCTTGGCTTCCTTGGAAGACTTTCCAACCTGACATCTCTGACCCAAGAAGTCCCTATCCTTGCCAGCTTGAGGATTTTTTGAAAAAGCAAACTCACCTACTTCCTTACCCCTGGATTATTAAAAACTTACCGAACGAGGAATGACATCCCCTTCTGTCGGTTCTAGAGTCTTCTTCAAACCCAGAAAGCTCTCCATCTACCTCAAGTCTACCGGAATAACATCCTCTACTAAATCCACATCATAGGATTTGAGGCCAGCAGCAACCTTAACTTTGAAATAACAAGGCTTAAATGAGGAATCAGCACCAGAATCCGTCCCAAATCTAGGCGAGTCCTTTTCTCCACACCTTCATCCACCAGAAGGGGTTCCCTAACCTGCCATCCCAGATTTTTGAAAAAATTTGGTGACCAACAAGATAATGGGACTCCCCGGCAATTCATACAGGCTATTCTGGACTGAGGCACCACCGAATTTGACCACTTAACCATCGCAGAAAAACTGTCAGCCCAGAAAAATCTATCGTAGATGAAAGCTTCCTTGTGAGATATAGAATCCAAACACCAAAGAATACTCTTATCCCTAAGATACGATGATGAGAACATAATGCCAGCATCAATTAAGCGTTTGTTAACCCTAAACACCTCAACAAAGTCTTTCAACACTCCTACTGCACACCTGCTTAACCACTCATGCTCTTCCTGACGAAAATCCCATGTCATCTTCAGCAACTTAACATCTTCCTTCTCCTTCTCAGGTGACTTAGAACCCGAGACCTGGTTTCCTCTAAGCACTTCCATAAAAGACCTGGTAACATCTTTCCTTTTGAACTCCCCATCACCTCTTCTGCCCTCTGCCGTTTCGTCTCTAACGAAGGATCTCTGATTCGCCAAAGAAGATCGCTTGTTGGACCATCCATAAGACGCCACTTTAGAAACAATTGGCCATCCATACACTAGCATACCTTTAGTAGTTTTGGCCACTTTGACAGCCTCCTCTAATGTCTCAAACCGCCCAAAAGCAAACCTACTCCTCCTAGCTCTATTCTCCATAGACAAGAAGACATCTCTAACCTTACCAAAAGGTTTGAATAAACTCCACAAACACTTCTGATCCACTTTGGAACTCAGATTATCAACGAAAATGAAGAATAAAATATCCCTAAAATCTTTCCTATTAACTTGACCAAAAGGAGCAGAGTTTCTCTCACAGCTATTCTCTCTCATGACTCTCATTTACAAGACTTACATTCTTTTTTCATTTATATATATATGGATGACTGTGTTAATAACTGTTATGTATATATCGAATTAGATAAGTCACGATCAAAATATCAAATTATTTAAGTGTTACCAAACATATATGTTTTCCGACATTATTTTCAACATTTAACTAAGAGTTACTTTCCAAGAATATGGTGGTTAGCTTTATATGTATATGTCTATATACAATTATATATGCACTGTGAATAGAGATTGAAATCTAAACCTAAATGACATTTGTTTTTTCACATCTGAATGTACTGTCAATATGTTTGTTTGTTTTTTTTTTTTTTTTAAATTTTTTTTTTCTTCTGAAAATAAGTAATTTTACATTTATACTCATACTAATTAAAAGAAGTAATTTAACATGCACCATTATTTATAACATTTTTTTTTTTTTTTTTTTTTTTGCAAACAAAATTCAATTTAACAAAATAAAAAATTAATCAAAAAATATAATTTTGCATGTTCTGCAAATAAAATTTAAATTCAATTTATTGTAAAAAAAAAAAAAAGTTCAAATTCGAGTTCAATTTTATATGTTGTCCACGTTTCCGGTGTATATAATTCATGAAACCATTTTATTTTATTTTTTTTGTTTCCTGGATCATATGCACTGGAAACCAAATAAATAAAAAAGGTTCTTGAATTTTTTATATACAATTATTTTATAACATCTTCAAACCACAAAATTTACTCTATATGATAGACAAATTTATTGAGCATTATACGAATAGTTAGATAAAAAAAAATGAGTTTTTATCGGGATTTGGTAAGAGAGAAATTCAATTGTCCAATCCCTGAGAAGTAATTAGGTTTTTTTTTTTTTTTTTTTTTCCTTTTCTAAAATCTGTTTAAAATAAGAAATATGTTACACCATATCAAATTAAGATAAATTTGGAAATATATCTTTTTTGGGAGGATAGACTTGAAAGAGAATATTTTACTTGTAATCCAGTGATTTGGTATTAAGTTAAAAATAAGGATTTCTTACTTTTTATTTTAAGTTGTTTTTTGATATTTTTAAGTTGTTTAACCACTTAAAAAAAAATAAACAAAACAACTTAATGAGTTCAATTCAGACCCATTAGGTTTTAAGTGAAAAAAACAAACGACCCCTTAATTACTTTCCTAGAATATGGTGATTGGCTTTATATGTATATGTCTATATACAATTATATATACACTGTGATGATTAAGTGTAATTGATAGATGTTGTGGATATATGGAAGACCACTTTCTTTTTCTTGTTTCTTGTTTCTCTTTTGTTTTTGACGGTTAGATCCTAAAATTAAACCAGTAGAAAATGATCCAATAGTATTTAACATACTCTAATATTGACATTAAAGTTAAGTTAAAAAGAAGGAAAGTTTTATTTTTCTTTCTCAGTTTAATATAATGGAACTTACATATTGATAAGCAACCCACCAGTATGCTGAGCATATATACAGAGGATGATACAGAGCATCATAATGATTCTGAATTGAACCATTAGTGCTAATCAGCAAATTAGTCTCCAAAATTACGCCAATGCCCCTGAACTCCAAAAATACCTGAAACACTTATTTTATCATATTAAATACTCGGTTTTACTCCAGGAACAAACACAAGAAGTAGGAATTGGGGACCTAAAAATAGGAACAAAAATAGTACAATCAAGGCCCCTGGGTGAAATCTAAAAAATGTGCCCCTTAGAGCATCTCCAATGCTGTGCTAAAAAATGGGCATAGTAATTTAGCACATGGTACAAAAACTATACTCCAATATAGTGCCAAATGATGTGCCAAATTTAGCACAACAATAAATGCTCCTTTTTTAATTACAAAAATACCATTATATATATTTTTTAAATATTTAAAATAATTTAAATTTAATGTACATTAATGATATTTCAATCAAAATCTATTTCATCCAACTATTCTTCAGCAATTTAATAATGCATTAATGGTTAGTGTTGACTCTTATAATTTTAATTAATAAAACAATCAAAATAGTAAGGATGTCAATGGGGTGGGTACGGGATGGGGATGGTACCCATTCCTCAAACCCAAATATAACTAGGATTCCAATCCCCGCCCTATTCCCCACTTGGGGCGAGGACGGGGAATCCATATTTGGGGAGAGGGCTCCCGGTACCCGCCCCACCTTGGCCCCGCCCCGTTTGATTAATTCCATGAAAATGGATGATTATAGTATATTCAAATTCTCCTCTGTGAGAGCTTCGAAATTGTATACTCAAACTCACAAAATGATTAATGGGTGAATGAGAAATTGAGTGTCAAAGTGAACTCATTGTGTAGGGAATAATGTGAATCCCATATTGCTTAGGGAAATCATTTATATGTAGTATATAAGTGAATGTGTGATATGAGCTATCAACAGTGTGTGGCATAAAGGCTCTCTCTCGTGCGCGCAGGGGGGGGGGGGGGGGGGGGGGGGGTGCAAATCATGGACCTCGAACCTTCAAATGCACGACTCGTGTGTGGGCGCGACCTGCATACATGAATGCCGCTCCGATTGGACTGTGAGAGTACAGTTGACTTTTTACCACTTCCCTAAGTCAAACGTTTTTGTTTAAACTGATTAATTGTTCGGATTCTGATTTCTTACTTGATCACTAATCGGTATTTAATTAGGAATGAATCTCTTTAAACAGAAGATTATTCACTAATTAATTTAATTTCCTTATAAGACTAAAAACGTGCTAATCAAGTATATTCCAACTAAACCCTAGTTTCGTTTTTTCTATAAAACCGAAGCTTCTCTTCACAGGAAAAATATTATGAAATACACAGCAGCAGCCGAATACATTCTGATTTCTAATGTAGTTTTTTCTTGTGTTGTTGCTTTCTGCTTTTCCAGATACGAGCCAGGTTTGCTTTGGATTTATAAACTACATTATTTTTATCAACATTAAACTTTATAAATTACAATTTAAAGACAAACATGTCTGGTTTGGTGAAAAGCCTACCAATAATATTTCTAGTATTCTTTAATCAAAGTTACCGGTCTGGTTAATAAACAATCTGAAAAATAAAAAGACAAAATATGGACCACTTGTAAAGTCGAGCGATAGTGACTCGAACACACATGATAGATTTAGTTCAGGTCAAACTAACTCAAACATACATCATTAATGACAAACACACATGATAGTCAAATTCTCAGGCTGATTATTAACTATGGAAGCTCTTCATCGCTTTCTACGATCAACATCTCAAGCAACAATCCAAAACTTTTAAATATAATTTTGATATGCAAGTTGCAGTTAAAAAAAAAAAAAAAAAAAAAAAAGTAGCTAGCTAGGTAGCAAAACAAACAAAAACTAAAAACTAACAAAAAAAAAAAAAAAAGTAGCACTTTTATGAGCACTTTAATATGTACTTGTAAGTACGTGATTGATATGTTGATTGATTGATTGATGATTTTATTGCAGAAACATGTTGATTGAATACCTTTGTTTAAACTTATTTAGGTATAAATGATCATGAATGTAAACATCCAGACATTGAATACACCTTGGAAAGTAATTTATAATAATATAGAAAAATGGGACCTTATGTTATCCTACTGAAAGATTAAGAAATTGCAAATAATAATAATATAGAATAATTGTGGAGGTAGGGATGGTCCCCTCCACCTTTCACTCTCATTTATTTCTTTTTCTATTTTCAATATTCATCAATGCAGTCAAAACTGACCCACCTAAAGGAAAAGGAAAAAATATATATTAAGGAGAAAAGTGTATTGCTAATGGTTTTTAACCTCGTGACTCGAACTTGATACATTGTTAGACTGAATGAGCGATATTAAGAGCAATTTGATATTTTTGTTATTTCAATTTTAAGAGTATGGGAGGTCTAAATAGATATATACATATTTACTTTATAACTGTATTTATATCAAACTTTAGGGAAGGTCAATCTAGAACATGACCAGACTTAATGAACGCTTTTACTACCGAGCAACGTGAGGCCGGGTGAATTTGCACCGTTGTTGAAAATAATATGTGGGGGAGAAGGCGATGGCAGTCACAAGGGTCATGAGAAGAGCAAGAACAGTATGGATATATTATTAGGTAGACCAGCTGGAAATAAAAGCAATTAGAAAGGAAACAAAAAATCAGTCAATCCAATCTTTTAACGATGGTGTAAGTGGTTCTAATAACCCTTGTTTTCTGGATATTGTTAACCTTTTATAATGCCTTAAAATTTCAACTTATTCTAAATTTGGCTGGACACTCTTGGAAGTGCTATTTTTTATTTATTTATTTTTTTTTTATAGCAAAAGCATTTTTAGAATTTATTTTGTATTCCAATTTATTAAAAAGTTGTAACCGGTTTGATATTACTTTTGAAAATTTAAAAGTTATCTTATTTTATAATTTTGACTCAAAATGATGCTTGGTAAAACTTTTAAAGTGATTAATCAAAACATGTTCAGACCGGCCAGTAATTTATATCCAAAACATTGATAATATACCTTGGAAAGTTGGAATTTAAGTAGCTGCGTGTGAATTGTATTTTACATCTAAATCAATATACAAATATAATGAAATATTAAAAAGATAACAAGAAAGAAAAAAAAAGAGACTAGAATTATTTTATTTTATTTTTATTATAAAACTACGAGATTTGATTTTGTTTTTATTGTCTAATCTTAGATATTTGTAATACTCCTGAGATGATCATATGGTTTAAAAATTGAGTTTTCTTTGAAATACGATGTCTTAAAAATTGGTTTAAAGATTAAGATTAAAATAGTTTATAAAAATATCATCACAAAAGGATTCATTTGAATAATCTGCAGCATTCATGCGGTAGGGACACCTTGTTCAAACCATTTTGTTGATTTAATGAGTTCTGTTCTTATCTTCTCTGTCGGCTATAACTCAAAACACACGCTCACAATAACAAAAGCCGCCAATCTACATGATGACAGATAGATGATGACGACTACTATGGCGTCATGGCAGTCACTTTCGACGACGACCATTTTTCCCGAAAGCTTTGTGTTGAAAGTGCACCAAATATAAGTTGTCACTGACACTCGTGATCCGTTGAATAGGATTTTCTTTTTTTGACTATCGTGTAGATCTGCTGCTAGATTCTAGGACATAATAATTAACCTAAAATAGTTAGTTTAACTATCAACATCAATCAAAAATGCCAAATCATGTATGTACAAATATTAAATAAGACAATGACAAAATGCAATCAATTTAATCATTGGACCTACCACATCCAATCACATGCACGCTTCTTTTTCTATATATAGCAACCACTCTTCTTCTTCTATATATAGAAAGCTCCAAAGCCTCCAAGCATATATCTCCATAACTCCATTGCTTTCTAATTATATCATACTCTGTTCAAAGTTGCTCTGTCTTTCCTTACGATTGCATACAATGGCTCAGAGGAACTTTGCAGTCTCTAAAATTCTCAGTGTGTCTGATGTTAGTGACAAAGTTGAGCTTCCAGCTGCGATCAGGAAGCATATGCAGCTGATGATGAATAAAGAAGAAAATAGCATGGAATTGACGGCTTCTGATAGGTGGGGGCAAGAGTGGACACTCAAATACTGCTCGTATGTTCGGAAAACTGGAGGGCCTAAAAACGTCCTCAGTGGTGCTGGGTGGCGTCAAATTGTGGATGACAACGGGGTTCGACCCGGTGATAAGCTCATCTTTTCCAGGGATCAAGTTGTAGGTGCTGATGGAGTGCTGGAGTACAAGATTCAGGTGAAAAGGCAAACTAAGACTTTTTTCCGCATGAGTGCTGCAGTACATGATTCATGTGCTGATGGAGAGTCTTTTTACGAGGAGGAAGTGATAAAACCGAAAAGCCAACCTCGAATGACTTTTCAGGGTAATGCTATGTAGAACTGAAGATGGAGTACACGATCGAGATTACCTGAGTTTAATTTTATTACTATATATTATGCATGGTGATGGCGTCATATCTTTTTGAATTCTGAGGTTACCTTAGTTTAATTTCTTGTACGCGCGTGTTCTTCACTTGTATGCTGTTTATTTCTTAATTAAAAAAGTATTATGATAATAATTAATTGTCTTGTGTGTTTCATTCTTATCTAATATGCACATGCATGTGTACTGTTGGCCCTACGTACTTTTGGCTCACAAATGATCCAGACCACGACAAATACTATTATTCCATAGTCAGCCTTTTATCTTTCAATCTTTTAAGTGAGTGATTTTTGTTCGTATGTGACACAACTTGCAGTCTTTTTCTTTCTCTTCATTTGTTGAATATTGCATGGATGATAAATTGACGTGATGCTCAAGTCTCTGTCTAACTGTCTACATATCAAAATATTTTTTCTACAAAAATTCAACACATAACTCGCACATGATTAAAATTCAACACATATTTTCATATTTTGACCAAATAGTCCTTCAAGTACACACACAATGAGCTATCAACCACATAACATAATAAATAAAAAAGAACAATCTTCATCCAATCAAGTACACACACATGAGCTATAAATGATTAAACTTTTTTGGTCTTGACCAAGTCAAGAGTTTTTTTCCATTTTTGTTTTCATATTCTTCCAAAACAAAAGAGCTGTCCCTTTCATTTTTGCATCTTCAACCATAGCATCAAACTCTACTCCATTTTGGAGTTGAATGATAATTTTTTTGGAAATATGTTTATACCAAATTTTTTTTCCGCTCAAATGTTTAACACTAAATTTTACACCAAAAAAACCTCTTTAAAGAATATTCTTCCAATAAATATTAAGGACATTCCATCGGATCAACCTTATCATATGTCGAAGAAAATAAACATTAAAACATTATATCAAATTCTCTAACATTATGTTTGACCACAAATAGCTAGTTTCCTTTCCTTAATCTTGCATATTAAGAAATAAAATAGGTAATTAAAGTTAATTATTATAGAATTAATAAACTATTTTTTAAATGTAAACAATTAATAATGAAATTTGATTCCACGTCAACAAACTCTTTCACACAATGTAAACAGTTTTGCAAGAGAATCACACACACACGTGGCAAGTAGGAAGGCAGGACCGTATAAAAGTTGCACTCTTTTTGCCCACGCCTTGTCCTAACTCCGGTCTCCACATGTGTTTAGGAGATCACAAAACTCTCCATTTAATGCCTTGCAGCTGGCATCTTATACAGTTGGAGACCAAGTTTGTGTTACAAAGTGAATGGTGAATGAAAGTGAAGTTATAAAACATGAAAGTGAAGTTGCCACTGACACTAGTAGATTCATCAGTAGGTCCCGCTAAGCCGGCTGTACGGTAGAGGTATTAAAACAATAGTTTGACAAAAGCAGATTCTCCGGCACGCATATGCAACTGGTAAAGTGTAGGGACACCATATTTTGTATGTTTCCTTCTTTTTAACTTAACTTTAATGTCAATATTAGAACGTGTTAAAATACTATTGGATCATTTTCTGCTGGTTTAATTTTTGGATCTAACCGTCAAAAACAAAAAGAAAAACGAAAGAAAAAATAGAAACTCGTCTTCCATATATCCACAACATCTAAATTCAACGCCACAATTAAATTCAAAACCATGTATGCACTTTTTTTTTTTTCAGCTTTTTTCAATCTTTTTAAATTATGTCGTTTTGTCTACTTAACTACTTTCTACGAACAACACATCACATACATGGATAGATCAATCTTCAATTTAATCATTGGACATGTGATACACACACTCTTCTTCATAGTTAGTGAACACGAACCATCTATTTTGTCATTGTTTGGACTTCTATTTTTGTTTTTTTATGAATAATTACAAACTTTTGCATGAATAATTATGCTCTCAATGAAACCGCACTGGATTGATTTCTGTTATAACAATTCAAACGTGATGATTCTGAATTTTCACTGGAAACTAAGGTTGGACCTACCACATCCAATCAATCACTCCTCTTTTTTTTCTATATATAGCCTCCAAGCCTCCAACATCTCCATAAGTACTCCATTGCCTTTCTAATTATATCATATACTCTGTTCAAAACTGCTCTGCATTTCCTTACGATTGCAGACAATGGCTCTGATCTTTGAAATCCCTAAAACTCTCACTGAGTCTGATGTTAAAGACAAAGTTGGGCTTCCAGTCAGGATCATGGAGCATATGGGAGAACATGTCGTGGATTTGACGGCTTCTGATAGGTGGGGGCAACAGTGGCAACTCAGATACTACACTCAGCCAAACGGAAACAGAAGAATTCCCGTCCTCACAGCTGGGTGGTGTCAATATGTTAGAGACAGAGGTGTTCTACCCGGTGATGAGTTCATCTTTTCTGGACATCAAGTTGCAGGTGTTGATGGAGTACTGGAAATGCGGTACATGATTCAGGTGAAAAGGCAAATTATGACTTTAGAAGGCGAGCTTGTTACTGTGGAAGTGGTGAAAAGCCCAACTCCAATGACTTTTCGGAATGAGCCTGTGATTTACTAGTAGAACTGAAGATGGAGTACACACGATCGAGGTATATGCATGGTGACTGTGTTATATAATTCTGAGTTTGTACTGTATTTTCTATTATCCTTTCTTTATTGTGTTGTACGCTGTTTCTTTATAATAATAAATTGTCCTGTGTGCTTCATCTTAGCATATTTCCCAATTTTTATATATCTTCAATTTTGTCAACATTCCATTTGTGGCAATATAAATGATCATCTGATTTGTGTCCATACAAAAATGATGTTACCTGTTTATAACTGGAATGGATATCTCTCAGAACACTCACTAGATGTACTCATGTATATTGGATTAAAATATATATATTTCCATCAAAGTTTGGCATCCTGAATAGGATGAGGATGGGGACCTGTAATATTCCAAATCCATAGGCTGGCATTGTTTATATATTAATAAACTTTTTGAATCAGTCTAAAAACTGCAAGAGACAGAGTATTAAATAAAGAAGAACTATCAATTTTGTAGACATGATCAGTTCAATCAAGAAAATATTTAAAGTATCTAGTTAGATGATTATCAACTCTTGATTAATTTGACCTCACAAAATGATTATGACCTCTTGACCCCACGATCTATTTATCACAATTCACAACAAAGTTGTTTTTGTTATAAAGCGTGTGGCTTTCCACACGTGCTGTTGTAAAAATATAATTTCTAGAAATATATTTGTACAATAAAAGCATATATAGGCAAGTGAAGTGACGGATGTAGGGATGGCAATGGATCGGATCGGGGATGGATACCCCATTATCCATCCCCGTATCCGTTTAAGATATGTATATCCATCCCCGCATCCATCCCCTTTTCGAAATGAGCGGGGCGGATTCGGATAATCCGCGAATTTAGATAACGATATCCATCCACGCTCCGTCTATATCCATATCCAATGAAAATATATATAAATTGTTGTAGTTTATAAGAGAAAAATATAACTAACGTGTATAATGGTACCTTTTATCCTATTTAAAAAGGAGAAACAAATACATCCAATCCTCAAATAACATAAATTCAACAAACGAAAAAAAAAACAAAAACAAAAACCCCACAATTTCAAGATACAAACAAAATTAAATAGAGAGTTTTAAATCAGTATTCACTTACAAAGAAACTCAGCAGCAAGTCAGCAACAACCAACAACCAACGAGCAAATGTAGTCACAACTCTCCAGTCTTTCGGTCGCTTACTTTAGAAAATAGCTTTTAGGGTTTTGATGATAAAAAAATTAATAATAACTTATATAATTAAAATTAATAATTATATAATATTTTTTATATTTTTAAAATATTAAAATATTTAACGGATCCGGATGGGGATGGATATCCATAGACGATATCCATCCCCATATCCGAAAATTAAACAGATATTAGGATCGTATCCATCCCCGCTCCATCTCCGAAATAATAGTATCCATCCCCATTATGAATGGAGCGGATTCTTATGGATATCCATGTCCATGGATAATTTTGCCATCCCTAGACGGATGTTCTTTTTCTCCTTAAATTGACTTTATTTGATTATGAGTTCTGATCTTTTTTTTTTTTTTTTTTTTACAACAAATACCGGGATCTTACGAGGATTAAACCATGGTGGTGGAGTCTCCCTTTGGAGAGTCACACCACATTTACAAGAGGGCCAATGGCAGTTATGATCTAATTCTATATATATATATATTTTTTGACTTCTATGTATTAAAATAACTTAATAATAAATAAATTATAAAATTTAATGGAGATCGGAGAACACGTACCACCAGGTGGTTCAAACCCAGACAAACTTTTACCAGATAAACATCTAAGTTCTCAACCAAACAATTTAATGATATACATCTCAATCAAACCCTTAAATCAATTAAACAAGACAAAACATTTAACAAATAAACTTCTAAACCACACACACACACACACACAAAAAAAAAAAAAAAAATGGAACTCTCTGTCCAAAATCAAACCAGAAAAAAAAAAATTATGGATTTAAAAGAATTGATCAAGTGATCAAAATTAATAGCAGGAATTTTTATTTCAATGGAACAAAATCTGGAAAAAAAATAAAATTTAATTAGAGCCAAAAAATTTAAAATCAGAATAAGATTAGATCTGGATGCTTTGAAGATGGGAATAAGAAAAAATATATATTTAAATAGGTGATGGGTGGGGTTGAAGATGATGGATCAGATCCTTAAATGAGAGCCGAAGCAGATACAACGAAAGAGAAACCAAAGGCACCAGAAACAGGGAGGGAAACCCCAGCACCGGCGGCAGGATCAGAAAAGGGTGCCAAATCCTGAACGGAGACGGCGGCGGAGAAGAGAGCCATGACTAAGGCTAGGACCAAAACCTTACAGAAGAAGAAGCTAACTTGTTGGGAGGAAACTGGTGAAATGTTGAAAGAAACTGGAAAACTAAGAAACTGGAGTGAAACGAAATGGGTTTTGACTTTTGGGATTGAAAGCGAGATTGGGTTGCTGTTGAATAGATATGTTATCTCTCAACTTAATTTATATTTTGTAATCTATTTGTTAATTTATAATTTTTAAAATTTTAATTATATTTAGTACACTCCCATGTTTTACAAAACAAAACATGGTAATAATTCAGTCCAGTCTCAAGTTTCTCTAAACACAATAGAGTATTTAGTCAAATCCAATCCAATCCAATCCAATCCGGTCTTTATTGCATTTCCTTTAAATAGAGGTCTGTAACAAACATTTGAGAGGAATAAAAAATACAGTATTACAATTTTCTTATCCAAATTCTAATCTCTCTCTAACAAATTCTCTCTTCTCTCGATCTAATCTTTTTCTCTCTTATCTGTTCTTCATCTTCAACCACTAATTCCAGTAACATTCAACCTGTGACATCAAACTAAATCATATCAAAAAATATACTAAAATGTCAGGGCATGACAAATCGGTATCAGAGCAACTTTCCGGCAACCTGTGGCATTCTTTCTAATCCTATCCTCTTATCAGATTTCCTCTATCTCTCATACCATCCTCTAATCTTCAAAATCTAGTTAAAGCATTTGCAAGCAGGAAATCAAAATGGCAGAAATGACAGAACAACCGTGGCAACAACGATTGCAGGAGGAACTTAAGACCCTTGACATGATAGTTTTCAGAGGAATTGATAGACTACAAGGGATTATCACGGAAACTAAAAAAGAACTAAAAGAATCTCCACACCAAAACCAGAAAAGGCCACAGGATATTCCAATCAAGAGATTGACACCAGCAGAAATGGCAGCTAGAAGGGAGAAGGGATTGTGCTATAGCTGTGATGAAGTGTATAAATTTGGGCATCAGTGCACCAAAAGGCAGATTTTCATGTTCAAAGAAGAGGAAGAAAGTAATGAAGTAGAAGAAGAAAATACAGAAATCGTGGTTGACAGTGGAGGGAAACTAATAGAGGTTCCAGATCCAGAAGACTCGGCTACAAGGTAATTTCTGGCTCAGATCTGGAGTCACCTATTATACCACTCCCTAACCCGAATCCAATCACACCACCACCGGATTCTAGACTCAGCTATCCAAACCCTAATTCCTCACCTATTCAGACTCAATCTACCCAGGCAATCAACCAAAACGTAACTGCATTCCTAGATGCTAACAGCCCCAATCCATGGACAAATAAGCTACTTCATCAGACCCAAACCATGGCCAGAGGAGACCAGAAAACCAACTCACTGTGAAGATGAAGATGAAGCATCTAACGGTGGTGAGGTGTCTCCTGACTCAAAACAGCAGCAGAAGAGATCGGTTGGCCAGATCCGCGTCTTTCCGGTGACCGACCAAGCTCCGATTCTAGCTCAACCGGTGTCTCCTAGCTCGGTTCTGTTCCTGCTCTTGTACGATTTTCAGAACCTGAAAGTAGGCAAGATACCACAAAATCATTTCCAGAAAGTTAAGAATAAAATTGTTCAGCTTCTGGTTCTTCAAGTAGCTGACCATAACTGGGATCGGTTTCAACATCGAGGCATGTCTACGTCCTCACGCGCTGCCGTCGCCAACGAAGCCAACACGGTCCGCCTCCACTCAACCGACGACGTCTCAGTCGCCTTCAAGCAACTCCACACCGTCCACTGCAAGACCAAGGTCATTTCCGAAAGTAGATCGACTCCGATCAAGACCGGAGAGACCACTTCTAGACTCACCAGTGGCCCGCCGTGCTCCGAATCGGTTCCAAAACCGAGTGCTCGCCGTGGCTCAGCTCCGGAACCTGGTGATTGCAATCTTGCGCCACCTACCTGAACTCGATCCAGAAGATCAGCGGTCGCCGGAAGAAGAAGAGTGTCAGGTGGAGTGGTGACCGATTTTGGTAACATGAATGTGAGGAGGAAGGTTTAGGGCGTCTAGGGTTTGTGGATTTCAGAAATGGGGTAGCAAATTGGAAGGATTATGGTGAAGAAATGGGGTTTTCGGTGAAGGATTGGGATTTGAAGATTTGGGATTTTGTTTCTAAATATTTCTGTGCTGGCTTGTTGGCTTGTGAACGAAGAAGAGGATTTGGGAATTTTTCTCTAACGACAGTTGCTGTTTGTGATGGAAGAGGTCTTGGGTGTCGTTTTGGTAGAGAAGATAAAGGATTTGGGTGCCGTTTTAATGGAGGTATCTAGAGAGAAGGAAGAGGATTTGTGTTTTGTTGAAGAAGAAGCTGCTAGGGCCTAGGGTTGCTGCCTGAAGGAAGAGAAGATTTTATAGTTGACTCCCATACGGTGCGTTTTAGGGATTTGAACCGTGGATCAAAATGACATGCTGATGTGCGTTTTGAATATCAGATAGAATTGGAGTCTATTTGGTCAGCATCTCTGTTTGGGCCTGTTGGACCTCTATGGTTCTATCTCATTACTTAAGTGATGGCATGTGGGCCTGGTCAAGTTGCGGGCCATATGGGCCAGTAACCAAATTATCATGTTTTCAATTTTAATAGTTGTTAGTGTTCAATAAGCTTGCCTTAGATAATATTTTCCCTGGCTGATTACACACTTCCATCCTCGAGGACAAGGATGTTTTCAAGGGAAATGGAATATAAGGATTGAAAAATTAGGGATTAATGTTAGGGATTTATTGTGTATGTGTCTAATATAGGGAATCAATTCCTAAACAGTCCTATTATTTGTAGAGTCCTTATTACATTGGCCTTATCCATTTCTCAGTAACAAATTCTCTCTCTTCTCTCTACGATTCTCTATCTATTCTTTCTCTCTCTCTCTTATCTGTTCTTCATCTTCAACCTCTAATTCCAGCAACATTCAACCTGCAAAATCAAACTAAATCATATCAGAAAATATACTAAAATGTCAGGGCATGACACATTATCATAACTTATACACCATCGTCCCAATTTCAACTCGATTGTTTATCTTAATAAACAGTAGTCTGTGGCATTGTTTATAATTGTTTAATACATTAATTTAGTAAATATGAGTCATATTAGTAAAATTTTATTTTGTAAACTCAACTATTATTCTCTAACTTCTAAAAACAAAATCTCACAACCTTCGTCGGTGAAGATAAGGTTCATTCATGAATGAATGAGAAAATAAAAGAAGGTAAATCAAAATGTTCAATTTCGTTTTCCAACATTTATAGGCCGAAATTTACAAAATTGAATTTTACAGGTTGACATTGTTTGGAGATTGAAACAAACAAGTTGGTCAATAATTCTTTTTTATATCTCTAAAAAAACAAAAAAAAACATTGATTTCTTATCAGACATAGAATAAAAATTGAAAGTCAAATTAGGGTTCTTCAAATGATAAGAAAATTCAGAAGTCATTGTTTTGAAGATAATTAAATCAATACACTTTTTTTTTTTTTTTTTTTTGAAAACCCTTTTTTTTCTCTTAAGTGAGCTTAAATAGTACTTTTACTGCCAAAAATATGAGACGAGTGAGGTTTAAATGATATATTCTCTTATGCAATTATAAAAAAATTATTTTGGTAACTTTTATTTGCTATCTGATTGTGTTATAGTCTTGAATTTGAGTTATTATATTGATTTGAGGTATTATCATTTGGGTCCCTATGTTTTTTTTTTATCCATTATTCATTTTTCATTGGTTTGGTCCCTGTGTTTTTAAAAACCCATCAATTTGGTCCCTTCGTGAGTCAACCGTTATTCAAATTTAACATTTCCAATGATATTTCCGTCTAGGCGTCTCTAAACAATTCACTTGCCATGTGTCAACAACAACAAAAGAAAAAGGAGAAGAATAATTTTTTTTTTAAAAGAATAATTATATATTTATATAATACAAATAAATTAATATATAGTTAAAAATTAAAACAAATTATATATATATATATATATATATATAAAATCGTTTTGAAATAAAACCGTTTTAACTTGGTGCTAGTTCCACCATCTCAACCTCTCTCTGCTACATGATTCTCTCTCTCCTCCAATCCACCACCACTAGGGATGGCAATTAGACCCAGATCCGACCCGGACCCGACCCGTGTGGGTCGGGTCTGGGTCCTCACATTTGGGTCATGGGTCGTGTCTAGGTCCAGGTCCAAAATATTAGACCCGTTTCGGGTCCGGGTCCGGGTCGGGTTTGGGTCTGGGTCCATAGACCCGAACCCGTAGACCCGAATAGTGAGTGAGTTTAAAAAAAAATAAAAAAAAATTGAAAATTTTGAAATTGAAATTGAATGGAAATAAGAATATTTCCCTTTTATGTCCTCTATTTATTTATTTTTATTATTTAGTTATTTATATATTTAAGTATATATATACTATTTTAGTATTTTTAAAAAAAAATTGGATCGTGGGTCCATGGGTCCGCGGGTCTAGACCCAGACCCATGAATTTTCATGGGTCCTTGGTCGGGTCTAGGTCTTCCTAAGACCCGCGGGTCCAGACCCGAACCCGAACCTGAAAATTTTCATGAGTTTGGGTCCGGGTCCGGGTCCAATTTTTATTGTCGGGTCTGGGTCTGGGTCTGGGTCTAGTAGGACCCGACCCATTGCCATCCCTAACCACCACCAATTTCTCATCAACCCCGGCAATGTCACCTACTCTAACTTCCTCCAATAAACCAAATCCCTCGCTTTTTCCCTCCAAAAACAATACTCTCTGTTCAAAGGCACGTCACTTTCATCCTCTCTCCTAGGGCCATCTCCAACCCAAATACCCATTTTGGTACAACTTTTGCATTAAAATGGTGTAACTTTCACGCTATTCAACTTTTCTATCTCCAACTCATTGCACCAAATGTTATATTAATCCCTTGAATATTCCTTTTCTTTCCTTTTTTTTTTTTTATATAATTTTTTTTATAGAAAAAGAATATATTTTATTAAATATAGGACAAACTGTGATTAAGTCAAACTTTACGAAGGAAAAAAAAGGCATTTTTTGCACCATTTGAATAGTGTTGTGCCAGGGATGACGCAACACTGTTCGTTGAAACTAAAATAGCAGAAAGAATGTCATTAGGTTGGAGATCTCTTTTTACTCCAAATTAGCTTTTTGCTCCAAAATAGAGCTGGTTGGAAATGCCCTAATTACTCCCTCAAAATTCCAAGCCTCTATTTGTCTCTTTTATCTTTAGGTGCTGTTATTGCAACAGCTAACCCAAATTATTCCATCTTGGTATGGAGATCTATTTTTCCAGTTTTTTTTTTTTTTTGTATTTTTTTTTTCCTTTTTTAAAAATAGATCGAATGTTAAATATTTTTTTTTATTTCTCTATTTATTTTATTTTTTATTAAAAAATTCATTATTTTATTATTATTTAAGCATTAGTTTAATTTTTAATTTTTATTTTTAAAATTTAGTGACACGTCTCAAAATTTGATTGGATTATAATCCAAGTTAAATTGTAAAATTTTACAACCGTACTTTTAACCTTCTAATTTAAGTGAAGGGTAAGAGGGTCAATTTATATTTTTTGTGACTGTTGACCATTAAAAATCTGACCAGAGGGACCAAATTGATGGGTTTTTGAAATTATAGGAACCAAGCCAGTGAAAAATGGACAATGGGTATTAAAAAAAAAAGACATTTCCAAAAAACGTAGGGACCTAAATGATAATATCCCTATTGATTTTTAAAAGAGCAAAGTGCACTCAATCTCCTTGAGGTTTGGTCTCTTGTATACATAAACAACTTTATCATTAATCAATACTCACACCCTCTATTGACTTTCTCTTACCTTTAAAAGACTAAAATACCCATGATCCCTAAATTAAATTAATAAATCGATAATTTCATTAAAATCCCTACTTTTTGGTGATATGTCACTTATTTAAATGTCTTTATCATGTTAGAAACTTAAGTCTCTTGTTTTTTTTTGTCAAAATACATCACTTTAATCCATTTGATCAAAATACTAATGTTCAACTCTAATTATATGTATAAAAGTACAATTTTACCCTTGTCAAATGATTTATTGAGTTTCAAAAATAAATAATAATAAAATGGTTTATAAATATATATTAACAACAAAACTTTATTTTCTTAAAAATGTATTTAAAAACAGAAAAAAAAAAATGGTTGGATAATGGAAAATATAAAGTTAAAATAAATAATAAATTGAAAGTACGATTATGAATACTTTTTTGTAAGAAAACTATTTTTTTTATATCCAATTTTATTACCAATTTTTTTAATATATATATAATAAGCAATTTTTTTTATATCCAATTTTGTCACCAAAAAAAATATATTTTTTTTATAATAAACATTTTTTTTTATTTCCCGTTATCCATCCAATTTTTTATTTTATTTTATTTTTTTAAAAAAACTAAACTAAAAAAACGGTGGATAATAAGCATTTTTTTTAATATTTGTTTTGGCGACAAAATTGGATATAAAAAAATTAGTTTTTTTTTTTATAAAAAAGTATTCATAATCATATTTTCAATTTATTATTTATTTTAACTTTGTATTTTCCATTATCCATCCATTAGTTTTTTTTTTTTTTTCCTGTTTTTAAATATATTTTTTAGAAAATAAATTTTTGTTGTTAATTTATATTTATAAACCATTTTATTATTATTTATTTTTTAAACTCAATAAATCATTTGACAAATGTAAAATTATACTTTTATACATATAATTAGAGTTGACCCTTAGTATTTGGTCAAATGAACTAAAGTGATGTATTTTGGAAAAATAAGAGACTTAAGTTGCTAATATGATAAATACGTTTAAATAAGTGACATTCGTCAAATAGTAGGGACTTTAATGAAATTACCCATTTATTTATTTAATTTAAGGATAGGGTAAAGGTAAGAGAAAGTCAACAGAGGGTGTGAGTGTCAAAAATTGATAAAGTTGTTTCTGTATATAAGAGATCAAACCTCAGGAAGGTTGAGTACAATTTGCTATTTTAAAAAGTATTTACTAGAGAAAACAAATCAAATAAACATACATAGGGTGTCGAGAGTCCCATTTCCTTTAGTTCACCTTGGACCTCGAAAATCTCAAGGCTGGTCGCCTGGCCTTGCTCACAATGGTGTCAGATTTAACAACCTTTTAAAAAATGTTTCGTATTCCAGGCATCATATTTTAAGCTACTGAATATTCTTTTACGTAGACTATAAATGTAATTAGCGGATTATTAATTAATCTGGAAAGATTCATTCATTTATCTCTCTACATGAATATGAGAAAGAGAGAACTAAGAGGCTGCAAATTAAATTAAAGTAAATACTAAAACAAGAGAAAAGAAGAGTTCAAACACTTGGGTCAAGTAGAGTGCTTTTGAACTCATACATACACACATATATATATATTGTCAGTTCGTCCTGACAATAAATATATCAGAACAAAGAATGTGGATCACAAATTATGGAGAAGTTTTGACAAGTGTATACACTTTGAGTTAAAGTATGTAAATCTAGCGGTCAACATTCTTCGTCTTAATATATTTATTTTCAAGACGAACTGATAATAGAAAATCCGATATATATATATATATATATATAGTCCTTCTATTGTCAGTACATCCTGACAATAAATATTTCATGACGAAGAATGTGGCCACAGATTATGGTGAAGTTTTGACAAGTGCATATACTTTGAATCAAAGTATGTAAATCTAGTGATCCACATTCTTCGTTTTGATATATTTATTGTCAGGACGAATTGATAATAGAAAATTCGATATACATATATATATATATATATATATATATATACACACTTTGATGAATGCATGTTCACACTAAAACCAGATATACATAACATAAATTATGATTGTTGATTAACTATGGAAGCTTCATTCATTTATATCTTTATATGGGGTCAGGCTACGAATTAGTTCGAGATTACTTTTGCTTACCCCCTTGAAGGGGGTGAACATTATCCCCCTCCTTAACACTTGACATGTGTCAAGGGAGGGGTATTTTTGTTCAAAAACTGTCATGTGTTTAGACAAAAATACCCTTTCCCTAACCACATATCATGTGTTGGGGAGGGGGGTAATGCTTACCCCCCCTTGAAGGGGGTGAGCAAAAATGGACTCAATTAGTTCGAACCATGCGAATCGGTGAAATGAAAAAGAAAAGAAAGAAAAAAAAAAAAAAAAAAGTTACCCGTGACCGGTTACACTGGTTATCTCTCTCAAACAATTCTCTATTCATCTCTTCATTGGTTGTCTGGAGTCAAACAAAACAAAACCCTTTCACTTCATCTTATTCTCTCATTCAACACCGATCCATTCTCTCTCTCTCTCTAAAATCTTCACTTTGTAGATCTGAAAATCTGTTCATGTTTGACGAAGGATTTGGGTGCCTGGACATGGTGTTCATCTAAGTCTCGGACAAGCGTATAATTCTTGTATCTCAGTCTGATTCAAACGAGCCTAGGACATCGAATTCCAAAAATTGGGAGGTTCGTTGAGCTCTTTCTTTCTCGCTGTGTTTTTGTTTGCTGTTTTCTTGGTGTTTTTCTCTCGCTGCCCTGTTTTGGCTCTCTGTTTTTTGTCTGTTTGAGTGGGTCTACGTGTTTTGGAGTTGTTTCTTGATGCCTATGCGGCTATGCTTCTAACTCGTGAGTTTGGAAGTGTTTCTTGATGCTTCTGCTCTGCTTTTTGGGGTGCTCATTCTGTTTCTGGTGCTTCTTGATGTGCACTTTCCGATCCTGGAAAATACACGGAGGAATTTAGAAGGATAGTAGAAAGAATTAAGCAGAGAGGAGTGATTTTTGTTGTATAATTCTTGATATGTATTCAGTTTCGTCCAGGTCTTTAAATCAGAGTTCTAGTAAACGATAGGCGCTAGTCGGGCGATGGACCAGCGCCTAGGCGGCCTAGTTGGCACTTAGGCGGATTTCTAGACGGTTGACTTTTTTTGTTGACCGATTATGACGAAATTCATATTATGACGAAACGAAAATAAAATCAACATAAATTCCCTTATTGTTTGTATCTCTTGTACCTGTTTAATATAGTTTTACTTTTTATCCTATATTTGATATTTTTACATTGAAAGAGGGTACCTTTTGTTATTTTACAAATGTGTTTTAAAAGTCAAAAATCTTCTTCTCTTTCTTTCACCTCTCTCTTTCACGCCTACAACCTTCTTCTCTCTTTTCTTCCACCATTTTCTCTCCATTCAAGCTTTCTCACTCCTCTATTAAAGCTTATTTTTTAGTTATTTTTCATTAAATCTTGGTGGGTTTTGTTTGTCAACAGCACTTGAATCTAATTTGTGTGTTGATTTTGCTCATACGAGTTCGTTTAAACAGAAATTGATTTCAGCATATCAAGAAATTGATTTGAGATAGAGAAAGTGAGAGACAGAGATAGAGAGAGAAGTAGAGAAATAGGATTTTGAGACAGAGAAATCGGATCTGATTCTCCACATAATTCTTCTTCTCCTCCAATTCTCCCTTTTTAATTTTTTTTTTCTTTCGAAGTCCTCTGTTTTTATAGAGAAGCAATTCGTTGAAAAAAAAAAAAAAAGGGTCTAGGCGGAGTCAACGAACGACTTTGACTCCGCTCGGACCGATTAAATGGTCTGGACTGATTTAGGCGGCCGATTTTTTAAGAGTTGACCGTTGACCGAGCCTTTACTCATTTTTTCTGCAGACTTGGGCCAGTTCGGGACGGCCAAACGCCGCCTAATGTCTAGGCGACTGCCCAGACCGTTTTTTTCGAACACGGCTTTAAATAGACCACTCATTACAACAATTATTTGGAATTCAAATAACAACAATGCAATAAGTAAGGAAGAGTGGTGCCACTCATGCACACATCATGCATGCTTCCTAGATTGTTGGCACTACTTTATTCATACTACTAACAAATAAATAACAACAATCAAATAACTAACCCATTACTATGCTAATCAACTGACCACAACGTTAAATAACCAACACATTACTCTGCTGATCAACTAACCACAACTCTACTGACCAATACATGGGAGTATCACTTTTGCACCCATGTATGGCAAATGTGACCATATCACTTCTATGTTGCTTCTACTTTTGTTTCTGTGTTGTTTCTTTTTTCTTCGCTTTGGGTGTTTTCATGGGCTGTGTGTTGTAAGCTTGCTGGTCTCTGTTTGTTTTCTTTTGCCTTCTTCTTTGAATGAAATTATTGTTCAAAAAAAAAATGAGAAGGTAATTTTTTGGTAATTATTTTTTTGTTCAATTTGAAGACTAGTGTTTTGTTCATATACTTTTTTTTTTTTTTTTTTTTATTTATTATTTATTTATTTATTTATTTATTTTTTTTTTTTAAGATGGGGGGTTTGTATATTAGGGTTTAGTATCCGTGAATTTAAGTTTTTTATTTGTTATCACTAAGCTCATAGGAAGTCGCTGCTCGATCGCAGGTCTAAGGGACGCGCCGCGGCTGACAAGGAGTAGGGAACTAAGTTCGCTCTAGAGGATGTTATGCAGAATGTTGACTGATTTTGTCTGTCGAAGATGAGTTTTCTTTTAGTGGTTTGTTTAATTATAGTGTTATGCATTTAGGTTCGTTTTGTTTTGTTTTGGTACTGTTACTATTAAATACTTTTATCATTATGTTTTGAGGTTGATCTTTGATTTTACTTTAATATTTCAGAGATCTCGTTGGATTTTGTCAAAAAAAAATGTCTTTTCAAATGACTATTTGGTTAGTTTCCGGTTTCTAATTTTTCTTGGTCAAATTTTGCTAACCCTTCTCAAAAAGGGCCATCACTGTAGATCACTCACTACAAGTTCAGACCCAGAATCGTTTTCGCAAAGAAATCAAGCAAAATGCAGCAAATAAAATTGTCTGCATCAGGGAGACCACCTGGGACCGACAGCTCTGATTTTTCCTATTGTATGGTCATCGATTCTCGTAATTAGCTTCTTCATCTACTTTGTTTAACTTCATATCGATAATATCAATATATATTTATCTATATAACATTTGATTTGGCTGATTTTTTTTTTTTTCAAAATTTGGTTGTTGGGTATACAAAGCTTGCTAAAGGGAAGTCTCGTCTCTCTGCGCTTTTAATTACACAGGTACCCAGTTTTGTATAATTTACTTAGAATATTTGCTAGGATGTTTAAGTTTTTTGTATGTTGTTAATATAATTGTTGTGTTTTTCATTTTGGGAAATATTAGGTCAATGCAGCATTTTGTTGACCTGGGTTTATGCTAAAATTGATATGTTTAGTTGAAAAATGAGGTTGTGTGTATAATTGTTGAACCGGGTCATTGAATTACTTTGGGTTCTTTGAACTTCTGATTAGATTTTGTCCAAAGATTCATTTTTTTAGGGTTTTAGCCCAATAGATGTTATACCCGTATGCTACCCACCGGGTCAAGATGGGTTTAAACCAGTGCTAACTGCTAATGCCATCGATATTTAGCGGATGTATGAGCTAAATCATATTACAAAATTTTAATTGTTAGAGCATCTCCAATGTTATTATGCATTTGGAGAAAATGGAGTGCCACATATGATAGATATTAAAAAAGTTAGAAAAACTCTCTCAAATGCTATTATCTAAGTTGAATATGGAGATGATGTGGCCAAAAAAAAGTTAGAGAATATGGAGTTAGGTTTCTAATTCTAGAAACTCTCCTAGAAATGCTGACTAGGATTTCTAACTCTTTCCACCAATAAGATTAAACCTCATTTAATTGTAAAATAAAAGAGGAGAGAGAATGTAATAATTGTTTTATTATGATTGGACATAAAATGGATGCATAAAATGGAGAGAGAATATGCAATTATCTAAAGTCAAATATGCATAGGAGATATGAATATGTATTTCTTTAATTTTTTTTCAAAAGTGGGCCCATAATAAATAGAAATTCTGAGCACTATTTAGAAACTCAAAAATGCATATTTGCATTGGAGATGCTCTTAAGCTCCCGAAATCAAAGACACGATGTTGTTTCGTTGCTGGTGTTCGATTCGGGAGGAAATGGATCGTTTGAAGAAGAGGGTTTGGCTAGGCTGCTATTTTGGTAGAGCTTTGGCCATTTTGGAAGGATTTATATAGGGTTTTGATGGCGGATCAAGGAGAAAAGCCGCCGGTTTAGTGAGAAGAGAAGAATTGGAAATTTTTTGATGGGAATTGAAGATTTAATGAAAGAGGAAGAAGTTAGGGTTTCGAATGATTTGATTTAGGATTTTATTGAAGAAGAATTGGGGATTTCAGAAGTGGAATTGGGGATTTCAGAGTTATTTAGGGTATTTTTGGTCAAGCTGCGGTCATAAAAAAAGGAGAAAGAAAACAAGTTTTTAAAAGGATTGACTCCAAATCCTTAGACAGCGTTTCGTGCTCTTATAATTGGGCTAGTTAGAGCATCATTCAAAGACACAATTGGGCAGTCTGGGCCGTATTTGCAATTATAATCAGGCTGACCAACAACTCAGTTTGGGCCGAGTAAAGTTGTGGGCCGTTTGGGCTAGTTATCAGATTATCCAATCTTTCAATTTTAATAGTTGTTAGTGTTCGATAGGCCTGCCTTAGAGGATATTTTCCCAAGCAGGTTATCTCTCCAAACTTACATCCTTGAGGACAAGGATGCTTTCAAGAGAAATGGAATGTCAGGATTATAGAAATTCATAGGTGTTTGATAAAATTCTGATATTTTGAGGGGAATTAGTAATCTGATGTTTAGATTTATTTACTAAGTTTTGAAATATTTCGAGGCCCTTAAGATTTTCGAATCACTAACGTTTGTGCACTAAAATCTGTTTTACAGGAATTTCTACAATAAAAGGAATAAAAATGTATTTTCTTTAAAGAAGTGGAGTCATATTTCTTTTATTTGGTTATTTTGATTGAAGGGTTATTATTCTAAACGTTTAGGTTCCGCGTGTGACTTTCCAATATCGTTAGTGAAGTATTAAACTTGCTATCTTCCAAGGTAAATGGTTTTTGCATAGTATGTGGTTGCCAAAAGAAAAAAAAATAGTTTTCTTATGAAACAAATTTAATTATTATATTATTATGTTCTGAAACGATATATATATATATATATATATATATATGTATATATGCTCATACTTATGTAAACTCATATTTTTCTACTTATATATCCGTTACTTTTATTTATCCAATTCTTTAAATGAGTTTTGCCTTTACTTGAACTATTGTTTAAAAGTTTATATGTTCCGTTTTTTTTTTTGCGCTTTAGTAACGCAAATGTATTATTATATACATATTTTGAAAGTAATGTTTTAGCTCAATGTCAGTAGTAAATGAAATGTAATGTAATGAAATAGTGATCACTAGTGAAAATGTAAATGCAGCGTGTGCGAAAAATGAAATGTTATGATTTGGTCTTGTACCAATCTCTAAATGAAATGTTATGATTTTGGTCTTGTACCAATTTCTGAAATGTAAATGGTCGGGTCACCAGGGGTATCGGTGACACTACTTGACTTAAGCTTATTTTTATGAAATAATACTAATCGCTATTGTACAATGAAAATGTTACTTTTGCAAATGTACTTTTGTATATGAAAATGTTACTTTAAGTTTACAAGTTTACTTGTATATGAATATTTGATTTTTTTTGTTTTTATGTACTCTTTAAAAGTTTTTGATATTTGTTATAAATGTTCTCAATTGCGTATTATGCAATACTTATTGAGTTGACAATTCACCCCTTGTCATTTAACATTTTGCAGACAGAGATTCTTAAGAGCTAACCGTTAGGGCGATAGACTTGGAATTGAAAGTGATTGAGATTTTATATAACGACTCCCTTTGATTTTGTTACTTATAATTTGAAGTTAGGATTCTCGGAATTGTTTTCATTTCCTTTAGATCGATTTGGACCTTATTGTTGGATGTATTTGGAGATATATTTACGTTGGAGAATGTTTTATTTGGAGGTATTTTATAATTATTAATTTTCTTTGGTGAATCAATTTATGGTTTATGATAGAACATTCCATATCAAAGTGCTTAATTACTCTTTGAATTTTGGGGTGTTACAACTTGGTAATGTTAAGGATTTAGTGTGAGTCCATATTAATTAGTGTGAGTCAGCTTTAGAGAAATATTTCCCAGGAGTCCTATTTTGAGTATTTATTACCGTTAGAATCCTTACAACGGTTGTATACAATTTCCTTTATATTAGAGTATAACGATCATTTTCCTTTACTCTAAACTAATTCTCTCTCCTCTCTCTCTCAAATTCTCTCAACCTTATCTTTTCTTTTTCAGTCTTCTTCACGATCTAATCTCTCTCGTCTGTTCTTCAACCTTCAATTTCCAGAATCTTCAAACCTGCAAAAACAATCCAAAAACACATTAAAATACAATTAAAATACCTAGGGCTCGACATTCCGCTTGTTCAATGACTTCTCCCTCGATCAAATATGATGTTTTCCTCAGCTTTAGAGGTGAGGATACCCGCAACAATTTCACTAGCCATCTACACAAAGCTCTGATTGACAAACGAATTCAAACTTTCTTCGATCACAATATCAATAAAGGAGATGAGATAACGCCATCTCTTCTCAAAGCAATTGAAGAATCGCGGATTTCGGTCGTTATTTTCTCGAAAAATTACGCCTCTTCAACTTGGTGCCTCGATGAACTTGTTCACATCCTTGAGTGCAAGAAAAGGAACTCTCAGATAGTGATCCCGGTTTTTCACAATATTGATCCGTCGGAGATAAGAAATCCGACTGGGCTTATTGCTGATGATTTTAAGAAGCATGAAGATCGTTATAAGGATAGCTTACACAAAGTGCAGAGATGGAAGGATGCGTTGAAGGAAGCAGTAGGTCTCGCTGGGTTCTCTTCAAGTTCTAGCAAGTAAGTATTACATTTCTCTTCAGGCATTTCATCGAACACATCAACTGCATACTCTATTTCTCATATACCAGTCTTTGGGATAAAGTTCAGGGTATGTAGTAGTATTCTAAATAAAATAATAACTGTCGTTTGTCATATGTATATCCAGATTAAATGAGAAAGACATTAATGTGATAAAATATATCTATTATTGGTTCCATTTCACTAACCAAACACCACCCAATTTGTTTTACAAGGATAATTTATGAGCAGGATGTTAATTGATATCATTGAAATTCATCTCCAAAAGGAAAGTAACGTCATAAATCAATTACTACTATTATCAAAAGAAAAAATATATACCTCTTTGTTATTTAATCTACTAGAATTAAAAGTACATTGTTAGTGTGATGTGTGCACTATACACACCATGCAAGCTATGATGAAGGAAAGGACTGATTGACCTGGTCATCGAGTTGTTCATTGTTGTTATTAGTAGTGGTAGTTATTGTTTAGTGATGTTCAGATAAATTGGGGATCCATGAGTGCTCATGGCCACAGTGTGAAAGTGGAGCAATTCCATGATTGCTAGTGGGGCATATCCCTATTATGTTGCTTAGTTGGTTATTATTTGTAACTCATTCGAACCTGATAGCTATATAAGCTGATGGGTAATTGATTGAGATTGTTTATGAATTTATGAAAAATAAACCTTTCCTTCTAAACTTCTCTTTCCCTCTTCTAAATTCTGTTCTTGTGTATTTGATACACAACATAGTGTCTCTTTGTTATTTAATTACAGCTAACTAAAGGTTCTTTACATATTTGTTAGGTGTGAGTCTGCAATTATCCAAGAAATTGTCCAAGAAATTAATCAAAAGAAATTTATTCTGAATGACAGTCCCCCAAGTGATAACAGCAACTTGGTTGGAACTGGGTCAAAGATCAAAGAAATCGAATCATTGTTATGCTTGGAGTCAAAAACTGTTTGCAGGATAGGAATTTGGGGCATTGGAGGTATAGGCAAGACAACTCTTGCTGTCGCTTTATTTGACAAAATCTCTGATCAGTTTGAGGGTTCTTGCTTTATTGATAATATCAGGGAAGAATCTGAGAAACATGGACTAAGGTGCTTGCGACAAGAACTTCTTTCTGCCATACTGGGGGATGAAAACGTAAATTTAAGTACTACCATTTCAGGACGTACCTTCAAAAAGAAAAGGCCCATCCGTAAGAAGCTTCTTGTTGTTTTTGATGATGTGACTGATTTTGAACAATTAGAATATTTGATTGGAGATCTTGATTGTTTTGGTTTAGGAAGTAGAATAATTATAACAACAAGAGATAAACAAGTACTTAGAAATTGTAGTGTGGATCAAATATATGAGGTTAAGGAATTATCTCATTGTGAAGCTCTTAATCTTTTTCGCCGACATGCCTTCAGGCAAAACCATCCTACTGATGATTATTCGCTGCTTTTAGAAATGGCTGTAAGATATGCTAGAGGCGTTCCGTTAGCTTTGAAAGTTTTGGGATCTTTTCTACTTGATAAGAAAATAGAAGTTTGGAGAAGTGCAATGGATAAACTAAAAAGAATTCCTCATATGGATGTCCAAAAGGTGTTAAGAATAACTTATGATGGACTAGATTATGAAACACAAAATATATTTCTAGATATTGCATGTTTCTTTAAAGGAAAGGATGTTGGGCTTGTGAAAGAATTCTTGGATGCTTGTGGCTTCTTTACTGAAATCGGAATAAGTACTGTCATCGATAAATCTATGTTAACTATATCGAATGACAACAAGATAATGATGCATGATTTGTTACAAGCAATGGGCTGGGAAATCGTTCGGCAAGAATCTATTGAAAATCCTGGAAAACGCTCTCGATTGTGGCATCATGAGGATATCTATCATGTACTGACAAAGAATACGGTAAGATTTGGTGAAACATTAGCATAGTTGCTCACATGGAAAGGGAATTCAATTGGGTTTTATTTAATAAAAGAATATTATTTATGAATTTGTTCATTACCAAACACTTATTACAGGTTTTTATATATTCAATTTAACTTATCACTTCTCTTGAATATGTTTTAGGGAACTGAAAAAATTGAGGGCATTTCTTTGGACCTGTCGAAAACAAGAGATATTTACTTGGATCATCATGCGTTTGTGAATATGCATAGATTGAGATTCTTGAAATTCTATAACTCAAGATATAAGAGGATATTAATAAGGTACATATTTGTCCAAGACTTGAAACAAATTTCACTGAGTTAAGGTATCTCCACTGGTATGGATACCCGATGAAATCATTGTCAAATATTAATCTCCAGAACCTTGTTACACTTGAAATGCCATATAGTAACGTTGAGCAACTTTGGAGCGGTATCCAGGTAGATTTTCATATTTAAATTGTAATATTTATGTTGTAATTATCGAATACTTAATTAGTGCTGATTTGTGCTTCTTCTTTTTTTCCTTTATTTTTTACTTATAGTATCTTTGTAGGCTGAAAGAAATTGATCTCAGTTGCTCCAGGGGACCTAACCAGCTTACCGGACTTTTCAGGCTTCCCAAATCTTAAGAGTTTGATTTTAGTAGGTTGTACAAGTCTGCGTGAAATTTCTTCATCTATTCAAACTCTCCATAAGCTTGATTTCCTGGATCTAACTGACTGCAAAAGCCTTGAGTATCTTCCAAATTGTGTTAATTTAGAATCTCTTAGAAAACTTTATCTGTCTGGCTGCTCCAGTCTCAAGATATTGCCTGAGATCGCATCTAATATTGAAGAGTTATATTTAGATGAAACTGCTATAGAAGAACTTCCCTCATCTATTGAGTATCTATGCAGGCTTGTTTTATTGGATGTTAAAAGTTGTTCACGGCTTAAGAGTCTACCAAACAACGTTTGTAATTGGAAATCTCTTAAACGTCTTAATCTCTCTGATTGCTCACAGCTTGCAAGTTTGCCTAATGAAATAGGAAGTCTAGAATCTTTAATGGAGCTTGAAGCAGAGGGAACTGCTATAAGAGAAGTACCAGCATCCATTAAATGCTTGAACAACCTGAATATGCTATCTTTTAGAAGATA
Organism: Acer saccharum; assembly: GCA_030490815.1. Taxonomy (NCBI): domain Eukaryota; kingdom Viridiplantae; phylum Streptophyta; class Magnoliopsida; order Sapindales; family Sapindaceae; genus Acer; species Acer saccharum. The sequence continues at coordinate 64,583,517 of CM059867.1, forward strand.
TTATACGGATCAGGAGACAATGAGTTTGTTATTGCCTCCTTTACTTGACTTGCATCATTTGAGGGAACTGGATCTAACTAACTGTGGTATTATGAAGATACCTGACAGTCTTTGTAACTTATCCTCACTGAAAAGGTTATATTTATGCCAGAACAATTTTGAGAGTATACCTACAGCCATCATAAATCTTTCTAACCTATCAGAGCTAAACATATGCAATTGTGAGAGGCTTCAAAATTTACCCGTGCTTCCATTGATATCCATAGATGCACACGGTTGCACATCACTTGAAGCATTATTCTATTTATCAATTGTGGGCACACCTGTGTCAAAGGATCAACCATTCATCTTTGTCAATTTTGCCAATTCTGTCAAATTGGATTGGAATGTCCACAAAGATATTTTGGAAGATGCTCTATTGCAAATGCAACATCTAGCAACTTTATGGAAGCAAGAATATTATGATAAGGTCTCTCTCTCACTCTTCTTTTTAATATATATCAATTCCAAATCATATTTGATGTTGCAAATGATTATTTTTATGACACAGGAACGGGATATGATGCCACGTGCTTGTATATGTTACCCTGGAAGTGAGGTCCCAGATTGGTTTCACTATCAAAATATGGGATCTTTTATAAATGTTGAGCTGCCACGAAATTTGTTTAGTCGTAACTTTGTCGGTTTTGCTTTGTGCGTTGTTGTTGCATTTAGAGACCTTCAAGATTATGATTGGAGTTTGGTTATTGACTTTGAATGTAAAGGCCAGTGTGTCCCTGATAGCTCATTAGCCAGCAATACCAGTACTTGTGGTTTACCCTGCTATGTCAATTCAGATCATGTGTTCATCGGGTTTGACTTCCATTTGTATCCTTCTATCCATATTGGTGAATCATGTCAAAATAATGAGGTCTCTTTTCAGTTCTATCTCAAGCGTCTTTATGATGGTAACAAAATAGAATGTTGCAAAATAACAAAGTGTGGACTTCGTTTAATGTACGCCCAAGAGCTTGGAAAATCCAATGGAACTGTCTCCTTGTGCGAAGAGATAGATGAACCGCACTCAAAGAGAAGCAAATATCTCTCACTTCTTCCGAGGGAAAAATGATCCCATCATTCAATGTAAGTAAAATGCTTCTATACATTTCAGCAGTCTTTACTTGAACAATACCTCTCTTTAAGATATCATTTGTTATGTCTATTTCACAATAACAGTGGATTGAGACCATTTCATGTTTTGTTTAATGGGGTCATTGATTATGATGGCCATCACTGCTTTCAACATTGTGGTTTAGTCAAAATACTTTATTTTGAATCTTCTATATTTTGGTTGTATTTCTCCAAATTCTTAAAAGTTATTAACATTACTGTGAATATCATGGGACCTATATTCCATACATCTTCTTTTATTCTTCTTTCGGATCACAACATTGGTTAGGTAATATGTTATGTTTCTGATTTACAAGTTTTTTTATTTTATTAAAGTAAGTAAACACTGCGCTCTGAGCCTCTGATAATAAAGCCAGGCAGCTCCTGTCCCTTGAGATTTGATTGAAAATTTTCTTCGGGGGTTCATATTTAGATAATTTTAAATTTTGTTATTAAAAGATGTTTTACCATACCGAATCATTGGTTCTTGAGATTATTCACTCATATTCTATTTTCTGAAATATTAATTCCCTGTTTTCAGGTGTACAATGAAGATAGTACTGACTCATACTAGAACTACAGGAATGGCGCAGACTGATACAAGCCAAGTCCCTTGAGATTTGATTGAAAATTTTCTTCAGGGGTTCATATTTAGATAATTTTAAATTTTGTTATTAAAAGATGTTTTACCATACCGAATCATTGGTTCTTGAGATTATTCACTCATATTCTATTTTCTGAATATGTAATTCCCTGTTTTCAGGTGTACAATGAAGATAGTACTGACTCATACTAGAACTACAGGAATGGCGCAGACTGATACAAGCCAAGTCCCTTGAGATTTGATTGAAAATTTTCTTAGGGGCTTCATATTTAGATAATTTTAAATTTTGTTATTAAAAGATGTTTTACCATACCGAATCATTGGTTCTTGAGATTATTCACTCATATTCTATTTTCTGAATATGTAATTCCCTGTTTTCAGGTGTACAATGAAGATAGTACTGACTCATACTAGAACTACAGGAATGGCGCAGACTGATACAAGCCAAGTCCCCTCGATGGAAGTTTGCTGTTTTTGTTTGTTTGTTTTTTTTCTTCCAGGGTATTCTTATGTTTCCCAGCATGAACATTTATCAATTCCTCTATCCCGGGAGCCAGTGGCGGACTTGAGTGCCCACAAACAGCGTGAATTTGTCACCAATTACACGGTTCGCTCCTTGATTTCACATAAACAACTTATTGCCTTGTGCTCCTTTTGATGTTCTCTATGTCTATTGATCTCCTGCCCATTCAAATTCTCTTTTATTGGATCTTTCTATGCAGACTGGGCTACTCCTGCTTGTTCTCGGCCTTGGCCTGGCTGCTTAGGGTAATATAGTTGGTCAATATACCATCCCCATAACCCAATTGAGCAAACGATCTTTTTCGTTCCATTTGTTTGAAAATGGTGAAGCTATTGACTTATCCCCCGTCAATAAGATCAGTCTTTGCTTAATAGTTCAAGTGCGGCAGCTGCCTGTTCCTCTGTCCAGACCCAAAATTTCATGAGCTTGACAGCCTCGCGGCAACCTTAATTTCGGAGATGGATGTGTTTCCTTGGTTGTAGCAGCTGGAGCTCTCGTGCATTTGCATGTCTTGGTTTTTTATCCTTGAAGAAGGCATGTGAAGTGCACATCTTGAAAAAGAAATCGTGCTTGCTTCTCAATAAACCTCGTTTAGAGAAGAAAGTAAAGCAGACGAAGAGAAGAAACCATAGAACAATGACAAAGAACGTGGATGATTGATTTTAAGAGAAGCATATAGTGTTGCTTGCACCAACTTACCTGTAACAATCAATGACTCCTGTCTGTAATATGAAAACTGGTTTCTGAAAAGTGGGCTGATGCAAACGCTCTTACCTTATGGATTGATAAATTGTAATGAACAGATTATTAACGTGCTGAAGATCACAGAATCCTTAAAAGCATTTATGTTGATTGTTTGCAATTGTTTGCTGGTCGGCCTATCATTTTTGGCCCAGATTTCCAGAATTTTTTTAGCATATTAAGATCATTCTTCTTTTTACATTTTTGTAACAAATTTTTTATGCATCAACACGATAAATCTAAAGTATTGTTCACCACTTAGATAACATAGATGATTGATGACTCATCTTATAAATATGGAGATTTCGTATGTTACTTAATGGAAGAAATGACTCAAATCGTCTGTCAAACATTATTGTTCCAATTTGTGTCTAACCAATTAAATTTGGACATGTCAATAGCTATATTTACATTTAATTATTATCTTAAAAAGAGTTTACATTTAATATTTCTTACATTCAACTTCTTCTCCGTTAACTTCTTAGTCTTTTTTTTTCCAAAAAATTTAAATGACTTGACTTTTGAAATTCCACACTACAAAATATTATTTCCAAATTTTTTCCTCATTTCTCTCATTTCATACACAACAAAATTTTCTCTTCCATCAGCCATTTTCTTCCTCATTTCATGCGCATATTGCCTTTCTCTTTCCCACTCTCCACAAAATTTTCTCTTCCACTTTCCCACTCTTCAAAAAATTTTCTCTTCCATAAGCCATTCTTTCTCTCCCTTAAAATTAGGTTTTTTACAATCCATATTGTTATTTTGAAATAATTTTGAACAAAAAATATTCTTATTACAATTTTAGCTTTTTTCACAGAAGGATAATATGGAAGGAAAACTAGTCTATTTATAAGATAATCTCTTTTTATGGTGAAAATAATCATATTTAAAATTGTAATTTAAATGGCAGAAAATTATATATATATAAAAAATTTTTACCATAAAAAACGAACTAGACCAACATGTATAATCTGTAAATTTTAAATTCAATTTTTTTTTAATTTTATCTAAAAATACCGCACTCAATAAAATAGTATATATTCAAATATCAAATCTGTAATATATATATATATATATATATATATATATAAAAGCTGGTATTAAATCCCTAATTTTAAGGGATAGAAAGAAAATGGCTTATAGAAGATAAAATTTTGTGGAGAGTGGTAAAAAGAAAGACGATATGCGTATGAAAAGAGAGAAATGAGGAAAAAATTTGGAAATAATATTTTGGAGCGTAAATTTTCAAAAGTCAAGTCATGTAATTTTTTTGGAAAGAAAAAGAGATGAGAAGTTAACGGAGAAGAAGTTGATGTTAGAAATATTAAATGTAAACTCTTTTTAAGACAATAATTAAATGTAAATACAGCTTTTGACATGTCCCAATTTAGTTGGTTAGACATAAATTGGGACAACAATATTTGACAGACAATTTGAGTCCTGAAGGAAATAGGGGCTTTTTGTCACTTTTTTGGATTGACTAAATACCCTTACTTTATTATATCTCTGACTTTAACTTTCTCCAACTTTTACTTTATCTAAATATACTTCTCTCTCTAACTTTAAATTCTCTGTAAACTAAGATCCAAGTTTATCTCCTTCTCCAACTCTTGGTCGCTGTTCATCTACAACTCATGCTAAGGTAATCCCATTTCTTCGTCTCTCCTTTTTTTTGGTTTTTTGGATTTTCCATTTGTAAAGCTCTTTGAGAAACTTAAAATTTAAGAAAACTGTATAGATTTAGCCACACAGTATGTGAAACTTCAAATTTCAAAAGTTTCGAATATAAGTCTCGGATCATTGAGAGTTGTTGGACACTTGTTGTTATAGATATGTTTTGTTGTAGTGTGGAGATGGGCTTCTATCAGAGACAAGAGAATATCAAGTAAATGCCCGATAACTGAGTTGAGGTCCACAGTTTACTAATTGAACTTGGATGGGCTTGGGCCTTATGTTGGTAACGTGCAAACGTTACCAAGTTGTATTTGACGTCGCTGAACGCGTCACCAAGAATCTGACCGAAACAAAAACAAGTCCAAAATATCCTATAAAGGTCCAATAAGCACTGAAGGCCCACCTATACCTTCCTACATAAAAATCCCAACTATTCATTTTCATAAACAAACTTGTTTGTTTTGTTTACAAATTAATTTGCAAGCACAGACACGAGACATGAATTGTTTTTCTAATCAACAATCATCATTCTTCTTCAAAAACTTGTTCTCACTGTCTCTGTCTCTGTCTTTTACTTCAATATGGCAGCAAGCTGGTTTCGGTTGTCTAGCTAACATCTAGCATTGTGTTTTCTCAGCAGCCCTCTCTATTCCTTGGTAGTGGTAGGATTATGAAATAACGCATGCGGTGACAACAACTCAAACTTGAGATATTGAGGGTGTCAATGAATACTCTTACCACCGAGCCATACTAAGTGGTGGTAACTTTTTGATGCAGCAGAAAAAAATCTACGCAAACAACAATCGATAAACAAAGGGGATAACAATTTCAAATCCGTTGATTCGCATATGAATACCGGAAGCGAACCCTTCTATTACTCTATTGATCCGTACACACATACAAGAATAACAACATCAAAATTCATTGATCCTCACTAAAGGTACCAAAATTTGGATAAGAAGAGAAAAGTCTTTGAAATTTTATTATTCATCAAAAACTAAAAACCATGTTAGTGTACAAGCAAAGGTAGACGGTAAAGGGAGGCTGACCCGGGCTACAGTCGGACCAGCTTTTTGTAAAATAATAATAATAATAATAATTAATTTTATGTTATTTAATCAACAATGATCGGGTGAGTTAGAGCCATTGAGTTAGAGCAGTAGCAGTAGTGTTAGAGTAGCATACTAGCATATATACGATTGATTTCCTCTTTTTTCTGACACATCAAAGTCACATCAACCTCCATTTTTTTATATCTTTCCGAATCCCAAGTTCCCAACTCTCTCCCACACTTTCTCTACTTCTCACCTTCTCTATTTCTATTCTCATCTCTTTCCGATTAATACGTGTATTCCAATTCTCCCTCACTTTCCATTAATTAATAATCATTAACATTAGATAACTCAAAAATTAACCTAAAAAGCAACTCAAATGATATATAAAGTGGTTTTTTTCATTCCATCATTTTATTGATAACAACCCACTAGTTATATCATGTAGGTTAAATTTTAGATTAATTATTAGGAATTGTATAGTATTACTCATTAATAATTCTCTCCATCGTTTCTTTTTTTTGAAAAATTACATAAATCCACAAACAAGTGAATTCCACTTGACGTCTCAATCTTGTTATTTTCATAATACTAATCATTAAGTGGTCGAGTGATTTTTGTTAGTATGTGACACAACTTGCAATATTTTTCTTTCTCTTTAATTTGTTGAATATTGCATGGATGATAAATTGACGTGATGCTCAAGTCTCTAACTGTCTATATATCAAAATATTCCGGATGGAGAGAAGAAAACTCCATTGACGCCCAGTGGCATCTATGACTGCAATACGTACCCTACTCTCCTAGGGATAATGGTGCGATCTTATCCAATTTCTCTGAGGGAATTTTTAGCCTATGACTGACATCTTCTTTGGATAGTCGTTTTGAAAAGATAATCTCCATCGTTTTATTTTGATGCTGAAAGAAGAGCAAAGTATGTCGGATATAGATAGAGCAGCTTAGTGAGTGCAAAATTAATAAGTATGTCTGATATATTTATAGCCATATATGTGGGTCCAGCTCGATGGAATATGGAGATCCTTGTCAAGATTCTAAAATGTACTTTTTTGAATAAAACCTTTCAAGTGTTATAATAAAATTAAAGATAATAGATGAGAATAATTAATTAAAGAACAAATGAATAAAGAATAAATAGAAGAAGAGATGAGAGGTGTGAGAGAGACATGAGAGAAATATATTGCCTTTATTGATTTCAAGTGATAGTACTAGTTGAATAACAATAGCCCAAAAAGTTTACAAAGAAAGCCGGCCATATATATAGGCAAGAAAGAGAGGGATGGTTGTTGTAATATTCACTACTTAAGCATGAAGCAAAGCAAAACAAGCTTCCATGTGTGTTGGCTTATTCAATAAGCTAAGGAGAAAATATGTGGTGGAAAGCCACCCACTTGTTGCACATGTGTTGTAGCACATGTGTTGTAACACATGTATTGTAACACTCCCTCTTGGATTTCCACAATTTGTATTTTAATTTGCTAGGAAAAACCCAGTGGAACTAAAAACCTTAGCAAAAATATATACAATGATCTTCTGGATCAAGTGGTGTGGATGTATTCAGAACTGCCTCATTAAAACATTTCCGGTAAAACCCAGTGGGATAAAATCCGGTAGAAGGAAAAAGAGTACATTATACAAATATCTATTCAAAATTTTGCTCCCCTTGATTGAACTCTCCCCCTGAATGAAACTTCAATATCAATCTTGTAATTTACAAAGCCAACGCATGCCAATTCCATATACCAGTTTCTCAAAAGTTGATGTAGGCAATGTTTTGGTAAACAGATCTGTAAGATTATTTATAGACCATATTTGTTTAACATCAATTTGTCAGCTTTGTTGAAGTTCATGAGTATAGAAGAATTTAGGAGAAATATGTTTGGTTCTATCTCCTTTGATATATCCCCCTCTAACTTAAGCAATACAAGCTGCATTATCTTCAAATATTGGTGTTGGCACCCCTGTAAATAATGAAAATCTATATGTAGGTGCAATTGGGACATATACTACACAACCAAAGTACGCAGATGAGAAATATCTGGTTGATGGCCAAATACAAGTTACACTGGAGAATATTGATGATAAGAAGTGGGACGAAGATGAATTAATGCAGCAGTATGTAAAATAGCATGTCCCCAAGCAGAAATTGGTAATTGTGTTCGTAATAGTAAAGTTCTTGCAATTACCTGGAGACGCTTGATAAGTGACTCTGCTAATCCATTCTGAGTATGAACGTGTGGAACTGGATGCTCAACATCAATCCCAACTGATTTGCAATATTCATCAAATGTTTTGGAAGTAAATTCACCCTCATTATCAAGGCGTATTGATTTAATCGGATGATCGGGAAAATGTGCCCGAAGCCTGATAATTTGTGCGAGTAACCTTGCAAAAGCAACATTACGTGTTGATAATAAACAAACATGTGACCATCTGATGGATGCATCAACTAGGACCATAAAATAGCGGAACGGTCTACTTGGTGGATGAATGGGTCCACATATGTTCCCTTGAATCCTTTGTAGGAATGCCGGGGATTCAAACCCAACCTTAGAATGGAATGGTTTTATTACTAATTTCCCATGTGAACATACAATACATAAATTTTCATGGGATAAAAGAATCTTCTGGTTCTTTAGTGGATGTCCATGAGAATTTTCAATGATTTTACACATCATTGTAGATCCTGGGTGACCAAGACGGTCATACCAAAGCATAAATATTTTTGGATCTGAGAACTTCTGGTTCATAACTGCATGAACTTCTACACCTCTTATAAGAGTGTAATATAATCCAGATGATAAGGCACACAACTTTTCCATAATGAGTTTCTTGCCTGAATCATGAGAATTAATGCACAGATACTTAATATTCTTATCACTTATAGTTCTATGTGGTATCCATTACACCGTATATCTTTGAAACTAAGTAGATTTCTTCGGGATCTGCTTGAATATAAAGCATCGCTGATACATATTTTAGTATTGTTTGATAATAATATCATGGCTCTACCGGAGCCTTCTATCAGATCTGCTGGACCTGATATTGTATTAACATTTGCTTTAAGTAAGGTTAAATTCAGAAAGTATTTCTGATTCCGCATAATTGTATATGTCGTTGCACTATCTGCTAGACATATATCTCTTGTATCTTATTTTTCAATATCATCCAACTTATCGATTAAAGACATATCTATTCACAAAACAAAAATAAAAAAAATAAAGTACATATCAGATAGAGTGATCAAAAGCATATATTACATAAGGAACATTTACATAAACATTTCACATGATAACAAACACAAAAAAAAAAATTACAAGCAGTACTTAATTAGTATGGACATTTCCATCACCAGTTAAAGTGGTCACTTTATCATTTGGATCATCTAGGAAATCAAAAACATTAAACTGGGTGATATCCATAAAATCTGAATCTTCCATGAAGTTGGTTTCAGGATTCTTTCCCTTTTCTTTGATTGATGCCTGATAAAGCTCAACCAGATGTTTAGGTGTGCGACATGTATGAGATCAATGATTATGACAGCCTCACCTGAAACATATGCTATCATCCTTTTTAGGCCCTTTTTGGATACTCTTCCTTTTATCCGGTTTGGCCTTATAAACATTCCACTTCTGGGGAGTGTTTTGATTATAACCACCCGGGCCAAAATAACCATATGATCCTTCACGACCCCGACCAGGACCAGGACCAGGACCACGACCACAGCCACGGCCACGGCCACGGCCACGACCACGGTAGGAACCGTGACCACGACCACGACCACGACCACGACCACGACCACGATCGCGAGTATGTCCTCTAATAGTGTTGGCATTCACTTCTGGGAATGCTATAGAGCCGGTCGGGCGCGATTCATGATTTTTTATTAAGAGTTCGTTATTTTTCTCTGCAACCAAGAGACATGAGATAAGTTCTGAATATTTTGAGAATCACCGTTCTCGATACTGCTGTTGTAATATCATGTTAGAGGCATGAAAGGTTGTAAGTGTTTTTTCTAACATATCATTTTCTGTTACATCCTGACCACACAATTTCAGCTGTGTAGTGATTTTGAATAAAGCAGAATTATACTCAGAGACTGATTTGAAGTCTTGGAAGCATAAATGTTGCCACTGATAGTTGGCATTTGGTAATGCAACATCATGTTGGTTATCAAATCGGTCTTTTAGCTCTTACCATAGAACATCTGGTTCCGTGACAGTTAGGTATTGGGCCTTTAGATCCTCATGTAGGTGGTGACAGATAATAACCATGGTTGTTGATTTGTCTTGTTCATATGCATCAATCACATTTTCAATAGTGTAATACAAGCCTTCTGATTTTAGGAGTAATTTGACATCAATAACCCAGGACGTGTAATTTTCTCCAGACACTTCTAGTGCAGCAAATTTCAAACTTGCAAGTTTTGGCATTATTGTAGCTTCTGGTTATCTAAAAAGGGGAATGATATCTACCTTTCCCATTTACCTTCCCCATTTGCCTTTCCCACTCATTACTTGACACATGTACATTTTTTCATTTAATAAAAAGCTCTCACTTTTTACTGTAAAGTTTGTTTATGTCTTCACCCCTTATTAATGAAATGATAGAAGCAACCATCAAGGATAAAGATGTAAACAACCTTTGCAGTAAAAAGTGAGATCTTTTTATTAAATAAAAAAGTATACACGTGTCAAATAATGAGTGAGAAAGGCAAATGGGAAAGGTAGATAGCATTCCCCATCTGAAAATTACAATCGGAGTCAGAACTTCTGGTCTGATAAAAATCTGAGGAATTTGAATCTTTGTTTGTAAGTAAATAAATCCAGAAGTTTCAGGTTCTGGTAATGATAAATAAATCCATGAACTCCAGGTTCCTGGATGGGTGACCAAATTGTTTAAATAAAAATGGCATAAAAGTAAATAAAGTGCGAGAAAGTAAATTGCGTAAAAATAAAATGCAGGAAAGTAAATTCAAAACTGCAGGTCCTGGTATTAATAAATAAAAGTCTAGAAGCTTCGGGTTCTAGTAATAATAAATTTAGAACTTTAGGTTCTGGAAATAACAGCATTGTGCTGATAACGTGTTATAATAAAATTAAAGATAATAGATGACAATAATTAATTAAAGAACAAATGAATAAAGAATAAATAGAAGAAGAGATGAGAGGTGCGAGAGAGACATGAGAGAAATATATTGCCTTTATTGATTTCAAGTGATAGTACTAGTTGAATAACAATAGCACAAAAAATTTACAAAGAAAGCCGACCATATATATAGGCAAGAAAGAGAGGGATGATTGTTATAATATTCCACTACTTAAGCATGAAGCAAAACAAAACAAGCTTCCACGTGTGTTGGCTTATTTAATAAGCTAAGGAGAAAATATGTGATGGAAAGCCATCCACTTGTTGCACATGTGTTACAACACATGTATTGTAACATCAAGATTAATAAGTCGACCGTTATTGTTATCAATATAATATACTCCAAAAGCTATGGGCATTGATTAGGAGGTTTGAAGTGGACACTCAATGTATTATTTAATTCACTAATTGTTGTGTATTGTGTTAGCTATGGACTGTGGTCAGTGGGTTATCCAAAAAAGTCTCTCCTTTAGTTTCTCTCTGAACTAAAGTGTGAGTTTAGTGTCAACAGCCATGAACGCAGATGACATAGCTTCGCTATGTAATGGCCTTTCCATTCATGAGAAAGAGAGCCTTTCCATTCATGAGAAAGAGAGACTAGCTTGCACCTTAGATGGAAATCTCAAAGATAAAGGAGAACAGAGGTTACCACTCTGTTTAGTAGGGAAAGTTCTTACTACTAAATTGGTTAACAAGAACGTTTTCATAGATGTCATGAATAAAATTTGGAGAGTGGAAGGAGGAGTGGAGATCGATCAGATTAAAGGTAACACATTTGAGTTCCTTTTCAAATCATTAAAAGATAGACAGAGAGTTCTAAGCGGTGGTCCCTGGAGTTTTGATAGGGCGATTCTCGTCTTTGAAAAACAAACAGGTGAAGGAGTGGTCGATGATATGAAGTTCAACTAGGTAGATTTATGGGTCCGTATTCACAATATACCTCTGATATGTATGACATAGGAGATTGGCTATTTCTTGGGTAATATGATATGTGAGGTTAGGGAGTTAGACCTCGAGACGAATTCAGATGGGTCTGGTCATTTTTTACGAGTTAGAGTAACGGTCTAGGCGAAGGAACCACTTCAGCAAAGCATCAGAGTGGACCTACTGGGAGTCGGGAAAATCACTACTTTTCTCCTCCGGTATGAAAGGCTTTTGGATTTCTGCTTCAAACGCAACCGTTTGGGCCATGTTATCGGTGAATGCACAGACACAAAAGTCATGGGAGGCATCCTAACAGATGCAAATAGGAAGCTTGCAGTTTGGACTAGAGCTGTTAGCCCCTCAAAAAGAATATTTATGGGCTTCGGTAGAGGAGATAATCGAAACTGGGGCAAACAATAGAGGTTTTAGAGGTCACAAACCAGATTATGGGGATAATAGACGCAACTACGATAACTGGAGAAGTAAAACGCCCCTGCTCAAAGGAACCACCTCCAGTGACCGGGAAACATCTGTAAGCAACTTGCTTGAGACGCACGTAAAGGGAAAGAACTCAAGTGCATGGAATGAAACAAGCCAATCAGTCAAGTCACAGTTGGTAGCGTATCTGGGGGAATGGAATTAAGCGGCTCGAAGCTAGGCTCTGGTGGGACTCCCCAACACCAAGCATTAATGGTGGAGCAAGTATTGGGAGAAGATTCACATCAAGCATTAATGGAAGAGGATATTCTGAGAGAAGAAGAGATTGGATGTAATAGTGGGTCGGCTGAGACTACAAGGGATGAGGTAATCATAAATGTTCCAATGGGCTCTACAGGACCTACCCAACAAGACTTTCAGGCCCAAAGGGAGGTGGTTACTAATAACAGAGATTCTAGTGGGCTTCTATCTGAGCTTCCAAATATTAGATCTACCTCTCATCAGGCCCAAACCAAAGAGGTAATCACCAATATAACTCAGAACCTGGGAAGCTGGAAATGGGTCAAAAGAGGCAATACAAATGTAAAAAAGGTGATGAATTTGGGGGAAAAATTAGGGAAACGGAAAATTGAAGATTAGTTTTCACAACCACTTTTATCAACAACCAATCACATGTTTTAAAAAGATCAGTAAAAAGATTAGGAAAAAGATCAGATCAGTAGAAGATCCAAATCCGGATTAGACACCACAACAGTCCCACCAACCAATTAAGCTTTGACAGTTATCATCTTCCACATTAAACTATACTCAAATTTAGAGTTAAAAGCGAACATTTTGGGAATGTGTTAACGCTAAATTTTTTTCCACTCCAATGTTCCACACCAGATTTTACATCAAAAAAACATCTTCTCAAATCCCAATAAATATCCTAATAAATAAAAGAATATAAAAGTTTAACATTATTTTAATATATAATTAATAAGTAAATTAAATAAATTAAATATGTATATCAATATAGGTATCATTTTAAAGATCTCAATGGTATATTTTTTAAAAGTACATGTCATGTAAATAAGCATGAAAAAGAATAATTAAAAAAGAATATATATATATATATATAATAAAGAATGAGATAAATTGATGTGACGTTGAAAAATGACATTTCTCCACTACAAATATTTTCTACATCGAAACTAAAATTTTAATTGGATATGTTTAATTAATGTTGCTAGTTATTAGTTAACTAGATCTCATGATCTTTGAAGATAGATTTTATTTAGTTTGTTAAAGTTGTCCTAACTTTTTCATTCAAAGAAAATATTATAAATTATAAATGAACATGTTAAATCTAATCAAATAAGAACTTATGTTATTAATTAATTATTCGAAATTTGTTTAGTTGAACTTAAAAATGGGTATTATCAAATGAATTGTCTTGAACGGTTTACTTAAAAAAAAAAAAAAAAAAACCTAGTACGAACAAAAATACCTTTGAATTCATCATTAAATTGAAAGATATATAATAATATGTCATGTGATCACAGTTTTTGAATTAACTTAGTAAACAATAGATATATAATCAAGTTAATTTTTTGTTTTCTTAATCATTATAACATAAATATAGTTTAAAATAATAAGACAAACAACATACAATAACAATCAAAACTCTACAAAAAAGTGTCTCCTCATCAAAATCACGTCAAAAATGCTTGAAAGAGACCTGTCTACAATAATTAAACGGGTAATTTTATTTTATTTTTTTGACTGAAAATATCAAAGCAAGTTGAAGAAGCTTCCACTTTCATTGCTACAAAAATGTTAAAAGAAAAAATGTTAAAAGACATCGATTGTTTACATCGGTTTTTAGATAACCGATTTAAAAAAACTTTTAGAAATCAGCTTTTATAAAAACCGATTTATTAAATATTGTGGTTTAAAAAGACAACAGTTTTTGGGAAAACCGATACGGATTTATTTTCCAATAAGAAATCGGTTTTCCTTAAAACCGATGTCTTAAATATTGCTGTTTGAAAAGACAACGGTTTTTAGGAAAACCGATATAGATTTTTTTTCCAATAAGAAATCGGTTTCCATTAAAACTGATGTCTTAAATATTTCGATTTGAAAAGACAATGGTTTTTGGGAAAACCGATATGGATTCAAAAGCAAAATTCTGCTGAAATTCAAATCTGACATATGCCCACATTCAAGTGCGCATCTCTAAAAATACTCAACATTATTTGCTCAAATTTTCACACAAGAAAGTAGACATGTAAACAAACACTTTTCATTTAGAAAATATTCCAAAAATCGATTTGAAAAAGTGTGAAAGTGAGCAATGAAAACATCTCACTCATGGATTCGTGTCGCTTCTGACCTTTGACCGAATAATTGATCATAGCTTTCAAAATACCAACTAGAATTTTACGTCCTTTATACCGTTAGATTCGTATCGAAAAATCGAAGAACCCAAAATGGACGAAAAAATTTATTTCCTTGCCAAAAGATACAGTTTTAAGGAAAAAGTTTGCACAAAAATTGATCATCTCCAATCGCTTCTCACCTTTGACTGAATAATTGATTATAACTTTCAAAATACCGCCCAGAATTTTACATTCATTATACCGTTGGATTTGTATCAAAAAATTGAAGAACCCAACATGGACGAAAAAAATTATTTCCTTGCCAAAAAATACAGTTTTAAGAAAAAAATTTGCACAAAAATATCTCTGGTTGCTTCTGACCTTTGACTGAATAATTGATCATAACTTTCAAAATACCTCCCAGAATTTTACGTTCTTTACACCGTTGGATTCGTATCGAAAAATAGAAGAACTCAACGTGGACGAAAAAATTTATTTCCTTGCCAAAAGATACAGTTTTAAGGAAAAAGTTTACACAAAAATATCTCCAACAGAACACAAAACCACACAAAAAATGAAATGAAAAATAAACCCACTAATATATATATATTTTTTAATATATGTTTGTAGTAGAAATTAGAATTTTGATTAGTTGAGTAAATTTAAATTTATCAAACAAGTTTTTTATTTTTTTACCTTTTTATTTCTAATAACTTATATAGGTTATATATAAATATTGTACAATTGTTAACACATATAATCTTGTAGTCAGGCGGTAAAGGCTTATCATTTTGACTTTGAGGTTGCAAGTTCAATTCCTAATAATGACAAGAGGTGGGAGCGGTCGGACGGCGGGATTAATTTTCGTAATACATCAATTTTACGTCGCGGTTTTTAAATCGATTTTTGGCTATGAGGATCTTTGCAGTAAAAAAAATTCTCCGTCAGTCTGATGTTGATGAAAAAGTTGTGCTTCCAGCTGAGATCAGGGAACATATGCAGCCGATGATGAATGGAGCAAAGAGCATGGAATTGACGGCTATTGATATATAGGTGGGAGCAACCGTGGACACTCAAATACTGCTCGTATGCTCTGCAAACTGGAAAGTTAAAAAATCCCGTCCTCAGTGGTGCTGGGTGGCGTAAAATTGTGAATGAAAACGGGGTTCGACCCGATGATAAGCTCATCTTTTCCGGGCATCAAGATGCAGGTGCTGATGGAGTGCAGTACATGATTCAGGTGATAAGGCAAATCGTGCCTTTGTACGGCAAGCCTGTTACTGTGGAAGTGGTGAAACTGAAAAGCCAAACTCAAATGACTTTTCAGGGTCAGCCTATGTAGAACTGAAGATGGAGTACCCGATCGAGGTTACCTGAGTTTAATTTTATTACTATATATTGTGCACGGTGATGGCGTCATATCTTTATGAATTCTGAGTTTCGACTGTATTTTTTAACATTCTCTTCACTTGTATGCTGTTTATTTCTTAATTAAAAAAGTATTATGATAATAATTAATTGTCTTGTGTGCTTTATTCTTATCTAATATGCACATGCATGTGTACTTTTGGCCGTACGTACTTTTTGCTGAATATGGCAAGGTTACTAGAATCAAATTACAAATGATCCAGACCACGACAAATACTATTATTCCATAGTCAGCCTTTTATCTTTCAACTTTGAATTTTGATGTAAACTTCATGCAATACTCCACTCCACTCCACTTCACTTCTCTTATTATTATTGTTATTTTTTTTTTGAACAGATTACACAAAGCTCCCCTGAGGTTTGCTTTTTTACATGCGGTAACAACTTAATCATTAATTGATACTCACCTCCTCTATCGTCAGTCAACGAACTTCTTATCTAACTATTGACCTTGTGAGGAAGGGTAATTGTATCAGGTTGGATCACTTCAATATTATTTATGTTGTTTCATTTGTCGGCTGCGATGCTTTTTTTTTTTACGATATTTATTAATCTGAGACCATATTTTTTTTTTTGAAAGCTTTCGTTATTAGTAGGATTCGAGTCGCTGACTTGAGAGTCATTTACCCAAATTCCAAGCACGTCATTTGTCGCCTGCGATGCTTGCTCTGATTTAAACTAACAATGTCCTTTAATACTTCAAAAAAACAAAACATAACAATGTTCTTTAATACTTAAAAAAACAAGACAAAACGTACAAAAACAAGGTGGGACCGCCAGCGCCAAATCATAGGAAGTGCGTTTAAAAATTCAACCAACTAGCTAGTAGCAAAACAAACAAAAAAACTAAAAACTAACAAAGAAAAAGAACACTTTGATATGTACTTGTAAGCACATGATGATCACCGATAGATATGATGATTGATTGTTGATATTGACTGTGATTATCATATGCACATCAGTCCAAAAACTTACAAATATAATCGGTCAACAAGTTTTTTTTTTTTTTTTTTTTACTGAAAATATCAAAGCAAGTTGAAGAAACTTCCACTTTTGAATTTACTTTTTTTTTTTCTTTTTTTTTTGAAACACACATTATATAAAGGACATCAGATACACCCAGAGCATCCATAAGAAGAAACCTACGGATACTGGGAGGGAAATCTTCAAGCCAAACACAATCTTTCGGAATCGAAAGAGCATTTTTTGCTAACGTATGAGCAACGAAATTGGCCCCTCTCGGGGCAAAACTCAGGATACAACCCGGCAGCGATAACATAAGCTTCCTAATGGCATCAATAACTAGACCAATTTCTGCCGAATGGTCTTTCATATCATTAACCAAACCCACCACGACAGCAGCGTCTGACACCAAATCCCAAGGAACCAACCCAAAACCGAAAGCCATCGAGTTGAATACCTTTAAGAATAGCCACTGCCTCAGCTACCAAAGGGCTAAAAGAAGCACGAATTTATTGCGAGCTAACTGCCATAACACAACCATCAGAGTTGCGAATAGCCAGCCCAATACCCACCACATCTCTGCTACTATTAAGAGCTGCATCCGAATTAAGCAAGAATTTTTCAGGAGGCGGAGGAGTCCAAAGAGGAACCTTTTGCTGGCACCCATCAGCTGCCGAGACAGGGAGGGGAGCAGGAGAGCGTTGACCATCAACTTTTGAATTTACAATGTTGATAAGCTACTATATTAATGTTAGATTATGCGCCCTGTCAATGTGTCATATCTGATTGTTTAAAAATTGAGTTTTCTTTGCGATGCGATGTCTTTATATGTGTTGGGCTGCCAGGCTGGTAGTACCTTGCAACAAAAATCAAAACATGTTCGGACCAGTAATTTATTTCCAAAACATTGATAATATACCTTGGAAAGCAAAATGGTGATGAAAGTTATTGTTGGGGGCATTTTTATCCGTTCACTATATATATATATATATATATATATATATATATATATATATATAACGGGTTCTTTTGGCTAGTTGATGGTTCATTGGTATTTTGGGTGGATATTATGTTCTGGATTTGTTTGATATAATCTGCTTTGAGGATAGGGTCGCTGATACTATCAATCATGCCAATGAGCATGAAGTAGTCAGATTGATCTAAGACATTGACTTGGTTACAGAGGCAGGCTTAAATGTGATCTGATTCTGGTTGTGTTGAAGAATCTATGCTGGATTGGTCAAGGACTAAGAGCCCTTCATCGGAGCTTGGTGATTCTTCGTAGGAGTGTAACTTTGCTCACCCCTTTAACTAGAGGTAAGCATTACCCCCCACCTCAGGTGTTGCCACGTGTCCCAAACCTTGGGACACGTGGCAACACCTGAGGTGGGGGGTAATGCTTACCTCTAGTTAATGTGAGTGAGCAAAATTGCACTCTTCTTCGTAGGAGTTTGAAGTATACTGTTGTTTGAAGATGCCTTAATATATATATATATATATATATATATATATATATATTTCAGAATATTGTTTTCTATTATTACTACCAAATGTTTTCTGTACCTAAAATGGAAAAATTAATTTCTTATTTTCAATAAAAAATGAATACAACAGAAAATGAAAAAATAAAATAAAAATATGGAGCCTTATAAGGTATCTCAATATTATATTATTTCACTTGTGACACGTGAATATAGATAATAATTTTATTATTTAAAAAGGATGACATTACACTTATAAGCAGCTTATTAAGAAACGGAATGAAATATAACATATATAGCAAATGAACATAAAGCAGCTGGGCTTCAAATTAATGAACAATCTTTTGTGTGTTCAATTTTATTTGAAGAAAATAAACTCAGTAGTAGGGATTGGCAATCTTTTTCTGGGCAATTCTTCCACATCAATATAAATAGGCTCACCTTGGAATGTGAAAGGTGATCGCATCACTACAATACTATAGTGCTCATGTAATATTGCTCCATCTTGGTTATTCCCAGTAGAGAAGATGACTTTATCACCTACTCTTACACCTTTAGCTTTAACAAATTCAAGCCACCCTTCAGTGAAAGCAAGTGTGTCGTGACTGTTAGGGTACAAGTGGAATTTCCACACTTGTCCAATCGAGTCGTTAACCACCAAAACCATGTAGCATCTTCCTCCTTTCGGTATCGGAAAATGCAGCAGATCCCCAGTTGGAATCGACAATCCTGAAGTAACATCACTGATTGTCAGTAGTTTAGAGAAGATCTCCATATATAAAAGCTACAACTGGAAAATTTTAAAAGAAGTCTTATTGTCTTTGCCTGGATATCCTGTTGGTAAGTCCTAGACGTGCTTTTCTATATAGCACAAATCTACGCGTTGTGTTGGTAAGTCTTATTGTATTTTCCTGGATATTTTGTTGGTAAGTCCTAGACGTGCTTTTCTGAATATCTTTTGACCAGAGTCGTTGTGTTGTGTATTTGAGATAATACATATCCAATTGACAGTTATGTATGTGCCGTGTGGTACTTTCTGTCGTTTAATCAACCACCATAATATATTTGCATGATTGGTGATTGATAATGATGGCTAGAACATTTGTTTGTCCCTGATAGCTGCTTTTATCATTTCATTAATAAAGGGTGAAGACGTAAATAAACTTTGATGCAAAAAGTGAGAGCTTTTTATTAAATAAAAAAGTGTATACGTGTTAAGTAATGAGTGGGAAAGATAAATGGAAAAGACAAATAGGAAAGGTACTCCAAAAGAAAAAGGCTATATATGCTTTTTTGACTTTATTAGCATCTCCAACATATACACCATCCACACCAAATACACCAAATACACCAAAAAAAAACATCTCCAACGTATACACCATCCACACCAAATAATATTTGGTGGATGAACAGTGCCCACTAGGTTTGGTGGGCACTATTCATCCACCAAATATCTTTTTTTTTTGTTTTTTTCTATTATGGTGTCACATCACCAGTTACTTTTTATAAAATTATTAATTTAATCCTTTTACACTTAATTTTAACAATATGTATTCCCAAAAAATATACCGTTGGAAAGATCTCGTTGAGATCTTTAAAATGATACCCACTTTGATATACATATTTAATTTATTAAATTTAATTATTATTGTATAAGTTAATTAATAAAAATTAATTAATATTGTATAAATATGTATTGGGAGAATATTTTGGAAAGATGCTCTATTGATGTAAAATTTGATATGATACATTGGAGATGAAAAAAATTTGGTGTAAGAAAGAAATTCTTTTTTGATGTTTTTGGTGTAATATAGGTGTTCTATATTTCAGCACCAATCCAAAAACTTGATACGCAAGTTGCAGTAAAAAAAGAAATAAAAAAAAAATAGCTATAAACAAACAAAAAAACAAAAAACAAAAAACTAACAAAGAAAAAGAGCACTTTGATGAGCACTTTGATATGTGCTTGTAAGTTGTAATATTATCACTTTAAAACTCCAATATAAAGCCTATTGTTCATGCATGTGTGCTCCAACGTTGCTTCATTTTGTTGTTTCCAAATTTTTTTTTATTGGAACAGTACGCTTTATATAAAGCCAATTGTTCACACGTACAAAACCTATCAACTTTTTTTTTTTTAATTCTTCAAATGTCACATCAAGGCTTTATTGTTTAAAAAAATTTCTAATTTAACCTTTTTATACATAATTAAAATAATACGTATTCCTAAAAATTATACCGTGGAAAGATCTCGTCGAGATCATTAAAATGACACATACTTTGACATATATTTTATGTCAATAAAATTATTGAATATTGTATAAATTAACTAATATAAATTAATTGGTATTATTTAAATATTTATTGGAAAAATATTCTTTAAAGGTGCACTTTTGATGTAATATTTGGTGTTGAACATTGGAGTGGAAAAAAATTTAGTGTAAACATATTTCCAAAATATTCCCATTTAACTTTAAATTGGAGTTGAAGTTGGAGCAAAACATTGGAAATGCTAAGCACATGATGATCACTTTTGGATATGATGATTGATTATTGATATTGACTTTGACTATCATATGCACATCAGTCCAAAAACTTGCAAATATAATCGGTCAACAAGTTTTTTTTTTTTTTTTTTTTTTTTTTTTTCGACTGAAAATATAGAAGAAGCTTCCACTTTTGAATTTACAATGTTGATAAGCTACTATATTATTGTTAGATTATGCGCCCTGTCAATTATAACCATGTCTAAGCGGCCATTCACTGTCTCTAAACTCTTCACCAATTATGATATTACTAAAAAAACCTGCACTTCCAGCCAAGATTCTTCTAGGTGATAAATTTTTGAAAGTGGTGCTATTGGCACACCCCCTATTGATCTATTTATGCCCCACTTGTATAAATTTTGATTTAATTAAATAAAGTTAAATGTTTTTATTAATTTATTTTATTTATTTTCAAAACTACCCTTTTACTTCTTTTTCAAACTTTTTTTTTTTTACAGTATCTTCAACTCTTGCATTTTTTGGTGAAAAGCTCCGGTCTCAAAATAAGTTATGATTCATGAATGATACAATCAAAACCAAAAGCAGTCGAGGAAACCCCTTATGATCAAATATTAATATTAATACAACAAGATGCTACAAACAGGGGTCGGGATTCGCACAGTGTAAAGATGAAATAGCCAAAAGAATTGAATTTGCATACTTTTGTAATAGACTGTAGAGAGATGAAACCCAAACACATGCATGCTCAAAAAAATTTCTTGTCAGGTCCGTCACACCCATTGCTGTCTACCTTGGTATTCCACACACTGCTGGATCCTCCTATCAAGGGACACCTGGTTCTTTACTTTAACTGGTTTGGTACTGTACCTCACTTCAAACTTCGACAACGGTGTATGCTTCTCTTCCACATTGACCGATGTCTCTGTCAAGACCTCATCAAGGAACTCATTTGCAACATCTCCGTCTTCATCTATTCTGAGACACTTTGCATACCATCTCAAACCCTGGACGCCACCGTCGCCGAAAGTACAAGGGATGAGAACAGGGCCGGGTTGAGGGCGGTCCACGGGGACTTAACACCGAAACCTTTACGAGGAAGGCCGGGTTCATGAAAAATTGGGCGGATTTGAGGTTGGTGATCATCGATTTTGTCATCGTTTACGTCTTCTTTGACTTCTAGACCATTTTCTCTGGAAAACCCTAGAAGCCGGCTATTCGCCTGATGAATCGCATTCCTGACCAATCAGATCAGTCTATGATTACAAAAACTCTCTTATCAATCGAATCGTCTCTTTTGTTTAGTTTGCCTGACTGATCGCCTTGCTACAGTAGCTCCATTTCAGCTCTGTGTTTTTTTTTTTTTTTTTTTTTTTTTTTTTTTGTTGAGGTTTCGTTATGGATTTAATTGTCAAGTATGTTAGGTTTTCGTAAGAGGGAATGAAAATGCTCAGCTAACAGAGCGTGGGGTTTTATTAGATTTACTCTATATAATTTTTTTTCTTCTTAAATTGTATGTCTCTTTTAGTAATTTTGATTAAGAAAAAAAAGTAATACTAAATAATTAAGAAAGTGGGGCATAAATAGATCAGTAGGGGTATGCCAATAGCACCACTCATTTTCAAAGCTAGCATTCGGACACTACAGCATCAACATGTACATCTAGAAGATTAAGATTTTTTTGGACATTCTAGTAGATCTATTTGCTTCTGGCTACATTCTAGGACATAAATTTATCATGTCATTGTCAACTTAGACTACTTTATACCAACGCATCACAATATGGATTAATGTTTCGTCTCAATTTTAAACAAGTTTTGGACTGAAACCTATTAAAATAAAATAAATAAATAAATAAATAAAGTGGCAAATTAATTGTATACAACCGGGAGACATATTGTATGGATTAGAATGTGTTCGGTATTACAGTTGGTCAACAAAAAGAAAATAAACAGATGGAGAATCGTTCTGTTTTCTTCACTAAACAGAAATCCGATGTGGCAGTCTCTCATTGGCTTCAACTTTTCCTGACATGCTTAGAATATTATTGAGAATTATTTTGGTTTTTTCTAACTTCAATTTTGTAAGGTGCAGCTGTATTATCCTGGTCGACCTCCCTGTGAATAATGATAGTATCACCAACATGGAGATGTTTACTGCTAGCAAAATGAAGCCATCCCGAGCTGAAAACAAGCCTTGGGCTGATAGCAGATTCAAGAGAGCAACGAAATGTCCACGCGTGTCCCATCTCATCTTTCACCTTCAATTCAACTGCCTGGTTCTCTTGGACATCTGGGAATGCTCCAACATAATATCTGGGAATCGTCAGTCTTCTCTCAATATCAGCTCTTGTTAGCATCCTTTTGATTATCGCCATACTAACTATAGCTAGGTTTTCAATGAGGAATTTTTAATTTGTAACCAAAACGACATATTTATAGTCACAACTCACAAGTGAAGCACTGGCCCACCAAATTCTGTATGAAAGTGATTGAATATAATTGTTCAACATCTTTTTTGAAACAAGTCATATCACACATTATTATTGTATAAAGTTCACAGTGACAGTCTGACAGATGACAACATTGGAATCTTCCAACAATTTTATAAAATTGGGTAAATTGCAATGTAGCACCCTCACATTTTGCCATACCACAGCCAAATCATTTTTTAATCTAAAATTGCAATAAGGTACCCTTGACCCATTTGACCAACCTACGCCGTTACTCTTAGCCGTTACCTTTCCCAATCGCCAACCACGGGAGAGAGTGAGTCGACACCACCTATACCAGAAGGTGTGGGAAATGTCGACCATTCGATCTCTCAAAAGGACCGTCACGAAACAAAGTTGTTTTGGTGGTCAAACCATCGTTCGAAATCATCGTCGCCGCTGACATCATCACCGTCGCCAGATATGCACTTATCCGTCGTGAATCCGATGAAACCGATCACACCAACGAACTCAGCGCCATCCAATCTTTTAGATCCGACCATCGACGGAGTTAACCGACGCCGTAGATGGACTGCCGATATGGACTAGGCCACTGGTACGGATTGTCGTTAAAGCCAAGGTTGGTCAAATGGGTCAAGGGTATCTTATTGCAATTTTAGATTAAAAAACGATTTGGCTGTGGTATGGCAAAACGTGAGGGTACTTCATTGCAATCTACCCTATAAAATTTCGTTGCAAATTTAAATATTAAATAAAGTAACTTTAGATGTCCTAATTTTTTTTTTTTTTCATAAATTCTGTCCCAAATGATATGTCATGTAAGGTGTCAAAATCTTATAAATATCGAGATTATGTGGTGACTAATGTGAGACACCTCATGTGTCATATCATTTTGGAGAATTTGATAAAATAAAAAATAAAAAAAATTGGAACATCTAGCATTACTCTATTAAAGAACTATAAAACAATTTGTCTAATTAAAAACAAAATAACTAAATAAATTATTAATAAATTGTATTTTCAACCTAAGTATTGAAGATATGTTTTTTTTTTTTTTTTTAAATGAAGAAATTTTTTTTTACTCACATGTTTATTATATATATGTATATAAATTAGGAAGTAAGTCTCTTAATATTATTGACATGTCTGTTTTTATTATGATGTAAACCATTTTTGAATCGGAAATGTATTGAATATCCAAAAACTTAATAAAAATGTAACTCATTTTTTATTGTTTAAATAAGTTATAGTGTTCCTTTCTTAGTTAGCAGTCTCACTCTAATTTGAGATAGTACAACTACCAAAATATATTTGTTGATCAGTGATTCATAATGATGTCAGACCTTTTGTTTTAATCCAAAATCAATAAACAAAGTCAAAAGATGCATGCAAAATTAGATGAAAATAAGAATCTGACTTCAATGATATATTTAGTCAGAAAGTAGATTTCGAGTACCTTAAAAATAATTCATTTGTATCGTACCAAAAAGAGTGATGGCTATTAAATTTGGTACAGCTTTTTGGTTGAAAAGTGACAAAAGTGAGGACTTTGATCAATGAAGTGAAAAATGGCCACCTAATTTTTTTTTTCTAATAATTATTTTGTTTTTTTGTGACATGTGCACAAGCTATAGAGGGGTCCACTCTTTAAAAGGTGTTGGACCATAAGAGACAACCTTTAAATAAAGATGTTGGTATTTATATTTGTCACTAGTTTTTGTCAGAGAATATCTCCGTCAAAAAAATATTTATGACAATCCAACTGTTATCTGATCTCATTTTCTTACTTTTGTCTTGTCAACCGAAACTGTCAATCATTTTCTTGAAGAATTAGGTAGGTTTGAATAGTGCATGCTTCACTTGTCTTCACTTGTCAATCATTTTATGGAATCATTTCATAAAATAGATCACTATCTTATAAAATAATTTATTTATTTTAAGTGATCTTTTTAATCATTATTTCAGTAGTGTATTTATAATGGAAGACATTAAAAAAAATAAAAATAAATAAATAAATAAAAAGGTTATATATGTTTTTTTGACTTTATTAGAATAGCTAGGTGTTCTATAAAAAAGGAGCACTTTGATGAGCACACGATGATCACTGATGGATATGATGATTGATTATTGATATTGACTGTGATTATTCATATGCACATCAGTCCAAAAACTTACAAATATAATCGGTCAACAAGTTTTTATTTTATTTTATTTTTTTTATTGAAAATATCAAAGCAAGTTTTTTTTGGACGTGTATCGTGTTAGCTATGTTCAGTGTGTTGTGTTGAGAAAATTTTGGCTGGGACGGTCCCATATATGTGGCTATGAAACCGTCCAATGAGAGTGTGCCACATATACATTGGGACAGTATGTGCAGAGTATGTGGCACACTCTCATTGGACGGTTCTATAACCACGTGTATGGGACCGTCTCAACCAAGATTTTCTCGTGTTGTGTCATATGTAATAAAAGTGACGTGATGCTCAAGTCTCTGTCTAACTGTCTATAAATAAAAATATTTTTTGTACAAAAATTCAACACCACTCTTTTCTCTTTTGAATGGACCCACTTAATATTTATAAAATCTATCATTCTTTTTGTGCGGCTTGATGGAATCATAGAAACAGCTTTCCATGTCATCATTAATTCGATTTGTCAGTACTTTGACAGATTTGTACTATAATGTTCTATTATTATGTAATAAAATAGAGCACATATCATGAAATAAAAGAAATTAATTAATTATATCCTTGAAAATAATATCTCACAATACAATTATATAAATCAATCTTTCTATTGTTTGTTCGAACTGACAAAAATATATCAGGACGAAGAATGTGGACCACTAGTTTTACATAAGTTTTGACAAATGCATACACTTTGAGTCAAAGCATGTAAAACTAATAGTCCATATTCTTCGTCCTAATATATCTTTTATCAGTTCGAACTGATAATAGAAAATCTGTTATATAAATATATATATATATATATATATATATGGAGCGCGTCTTTGTTATTACTAGAACATGGAAATGTCTTCAGAAATAAGAAATAAATAAAAGAAATAAAAAAATCATTATTAAGAAACAAACATTGTTTTTCTTTTGACATCCACTGCTAGTGATCGAATAGTGATTCAGTTGTTATTTGTCAGTTGTCGATATAACTTTCATTTCAAAAAAAAAAAAAAAAAAAAAAAAATTGTCAATATAACTTTTGTCATTTCAAAAGGATGCAGGCTCCTTAATTTTCAAAGACAACTAAATTAATTGAACTTAAATCATCGGAATATAGAGCAGCTTTATATCAATATAATATACTCCAGAAGTTATGGTTATCAATATATTATATGTGTTTAAACAATGATTAATATTCTTAACATCTTTTATTGTTCAATAAAAATTTTGATATGTTATCCACCAACCACCGTAATATATTTGTTGATCGGTGATTAATAATGATAGCTAGAACTTTTGTTTGTTTTGTTTTTTTGTTTTTTTTTACAAAAGGAGTTAGGCCTTTTCTTCCATTTCAAAATCAGACCTTTTGATTGGTGAATGGTGATTAATAATGATGGCACGTGATTAAGATATTAAAGTCAAAAGATGCATGCATTGAAATAGTAGCTAGCTAGCTAGTAGCATATCTAACTTCTAAGTCCTAGACGTGCTTTTCTATATATAGCCAAATTTACGTGTTGGAAAGAATATCTTTAACCTTTCTTGTGACACAGTTTTTTTTTTGAAAAAGCTTGTCTATTGAAAGAGGCCAACGGCCAACATACGTTTCTTGTGATACAGTTAACCGTAAATAAGATTTTAACATTTTTAATTTTTGAAAACTTCCTTCTTCAGATACCACAATTATAGGTATAGTCAACGATATTCTTACAAACTCAAGTATTTCAAAGGTTGTCTTTGTTTCTCTTAGTAAAACCACTTGTAATATCATATTTTAGAGCAATTTCAAGATTGACACAACGTTCCTTCAATTTATCATCATCTAATAAAGTTAACTTCTTCGAATCAAACAAGAACCCCAAAAATATTTTTATACGTTTTCAATTGTTCAAATTTACACTTTAAAGAAGCAATAGCAACATCCACAACAACAATAAAATAATTAACTCTATATCTTTATATGCATGAAAATATACAAACATGGTTAAAAAAATCCATGAAGTGATTTATTTTATGGAATCATTTCATAAAACAGATCACTGTCTTATAAAATGATTTATTTATTTTAAGTGATCTTTTTAATAATTATTTCAGTAATGTATATATAATGGGAGACATAAAAAATATATATATATATTTAAAAAAAAAAAAGAAAAAAAAAAGGGTATATATGCTTTTTTGACTTTATTAGAATAGGTGTTCTATATTTCAGCACCAATCCAAAAGCTTGCAAATAATAATGGAAGATTGATATTGAAAGATATGATGATTGATTATTGATATTAACTGTGCACGTGATTATCACATCAGTCCAAAAACTTGCCAAATATAATCGGTCAACAAGTTTTTATTTTTATTTTTATTATTTATTTATTTATTACTGAAAATATCAAAGCAAGTTGAAGAAGCTTCCACTTTTGAATTGACAATGTTGATAAGCTACTATATTAATGTTAGATTATGCGCCCTGTCAATTTGTCATATCTAATTGTTTAAAAATTGAGTTTTCTTTACAATGCGATGTCTTTACTGAAAAATACAATTAAATCATATATTAATCAGTAATTATATTTATGACTAATAGTTATAATACAACAGTGCTATTAAAAAATTAACCTTTTTGGTAGGTTAAAATATATAAAGACTCAACTTTCATTTCTTTAGTTTCAAAGATCTAAATTTTCCAAGAAAACAGTCATTCAACTTTTTACTCCAATTTAGAGTTGAATGGGAATCTTTTAGAAAACATGTTTATACCAAAAAATTTCCACTCAAATGTTTAACTCCAAATTTTACACAAAAAAAAATATCTTTAAAGAATATTCTTCCAATAAATATTAAAGACATTCCACCAGATCAACCTTATCTTATGTCGAAGAAAATAAACATTAAACCATTATATTAAATTCTCTAACATTATGTTTGACCACAAATAGCTAGTTTGGTTTCCTTAATCTTACATATTAAGAAATAAAATAAGTGATTTGGTGGTAATTTAAGTTAATTATTATAGATTCCACATCTCTAGAATTAATAAACTATTTTTTAAATGTAAACAATTAATAATGCAATTTGATTCCACATCAACAAACTCTTTCACACAATGTAAACAGTTTTGCAAGAGAATCACACACACGTGGCAAATAGGATGGTAGGACCGCAGGTGTTTAGGAGATCACAAAACTCTCCATTTAATGCCTTGCAGCTGGCATCTCATATGATGTTTTTATAGTTTTTGCTTTCTATTTCGGTGGGATCCACCAACTAATGATTTTTTTTTTTTTTTTTTTCTCTTTTTGGTTTCTTTTGTCATAATTTCACTGTGAGTGAGTGTATGTTTCTTGTAATTATAAACCGATCATATGTAACAATCCAAATATCCTTTTCCCTGTGATGATCTTTGATATCCAAAAGTCTATGATACTATATTTATCTTTTTGCTGCCTACAAAAATAGAAATAAATAAAACAATTTTATTCGTCAGATGCTTTGGATTTTTTATTGAAATTGAATATATACATCAGAGAAGCATTTCCCAACATAAGAAAACTAATGCTTATAACTTATTATTGAACTCTGAGGATTTTCTCACGAAAATTCTACTGAAAAAATGTGACAAAATATTCGACAGATAACTTATATGGAGAATCGTTCTGTTTTCTTCACTAAACAGAAATCTGATGTGGCAGTCTCTCATTGGCTTCAACTTTTCCTGACATGCTTAGAATATTATTGAGAATTATTTTGGTTTTTTCTAACTTCAATTTTGTAAGATGCAGCTGTATTATCCTGGTCGACCTCCCTGTGAATAATGATAGTATCACCAACATGGAGATGTTTACTGCTAACAAAATGAAGCCATCCTGAGCTGAAAACAAGCCTTGGGCTGATAGCAGATTCAAGAGAGCAACGAAATGTCCACGCGTGTCCCATCTCATCTTTCATCTTCAATTCAACTGCCTGGCTCTCTTGGACTTCTGGGAATGCTCCAACATAATATCTGGGAATCGTCAGTCTTCTCTCAATATCAGCGCTTGTTAGCACCCTTTTGATTATCGCCATACTAACTATAGCTAGGTTTTCAATGAGAATTTTTTAATTTGTAATTTGTAACCAAAACCACATATTTATAGTCACAACTCACAAGTGAAGCACTGGCCCACCAAATTCTGTATGCAAGTGATTGAATATAATTGTTCAACATCTTTTTGAAACAAGTCATATCACACATTATTATTGTATAGATTTGACAGTGACAGTCTGACAGATGACAACATTGGAATCTTCAAACAATTTTATCCAATAAGTTATCGTGTTCCCTTCTTAGTTAGCAGTCTCACTCCAATTTGAGATAATACATATCCAATTGACAGTTATGTATGTGGCGTGTGGTACTTTGTGTCGTTTAATCAAGCACTGGAAGATATTTGCATGATTGATTTTTAAATGGCGTTTGGTGAGCATTAGTACAACTACCAAAATATATTTGTTGATTGGTGATTGATGATGATGGCTAGACCTTTTTTTTTTTTTTTTTTTTAAGGTGTCAGACCTTTTGTTCTATTCCAAAATCAATAAACAAAGTTGGGCACGTGAAAGATATTGAAGTCAAAAGATGCATGCATTGTGAAAATTATGAGTTGTAAGATAGTCCGTCCATCAGTTGAAATAAATGTATGGAAAGTTTCGCTAGAGTTTCTATTCTTTTGAAAAATATCATATTTTTAAACTTCTTTATTATATTAAGAACTTTAGTACCAGCTTTTTCAAAAATACAATGCTTTAGTCATTCCGTTATTTAAACTTATCAAAAATAGGGCTATTTTGGCCATTCGAATGGAAAGTTAATTAAAAATAAAAAATAAATATACGGTCATCAACGGTGGAGATCCATCTAACATTGATAGAGCTTCATCTAACGGAATGGATCTCCACCGTTCGATGGATCTCTATTCAACGGTAGAGATTAATCTATTGATCTCCACTGGTGATGGAGATCTAGAGGGGCCGACGATAAAGATCCCTCGACGGATCTCTATTGTTGGCCGGTTGAGGTCCATCGATGGATTTCAATTGTTGAAACGATAGAGATCTGAAAATAGAGTTCAGGGGGTTTAACGTTTAAAAAAACAGTTTGTGGGCAAATCGCAAACTCGCGAATAGTTCAGGGGGAAATGGTGTTGTTAACCGTAAATTTTAAATAAATTATTTTTATTTATTTATCAATATATTAAAATTCAATTTCTTATGTCTTAGACAAATAAATAAAAATTTATATTTACTTATAAAAAAAAAAAAAAATCTAACATTAATATGGTAGATATTAATACTTTCGCTTATATATGCATATGTGAATATTATAAATCACTTTTCCTAATTATCCAATAAACTAACTAGTTATTTATTTATTTTATCCATGTCCATATAAATCACTCTCATAATGCATGCCTACTTTAACGGCAAATAAATATTAAATATATATATTTTTTTAAAAAGTCTAACAGATAGGATGATTTGATCTTTATCTTGACATAAATAGATTGGATGACGTGTAATTAATGACTAAAATTTCATTATTTTTAAATATATAATATTATCTTCAACCGTTTTACATTAGGGGAAAAAAAAAAAAAAAAAAAATCTTCAACATGAGATCAAATCCGAAAAAATAATAATGCAAACCTTAACAAAAATAATTAACATACCCCATCAAACTGTTGAAAATCATTTCTCCTGCTAAATTAGTCAATCTCATGATCCGGACACTTTCTTATTGAAAGCCAAAGCAATACATGAAAATAAGAATCTGACTTCAATGCTATTTTTAGTCAAAAAGTAGATTTCAAGTTTGTATGTAGTCTGTACCAACTAACAGTTTGCTATTGATTTTTCTGCAACAAAATGTCACTGAAATATTAAAATCATACTTACAACAAAGAAACAAAAATATGTATAACATTTTTTTTAATTTAAATTATCTCCCAAAAAATGGTGTTTCAATTTATGTCTAACCAAATAAATGTAAACGTTTTTAATAAAAAAATAATTAAATGTAAATGAAAATGGTTGACGTGACTAAATTTAACTGGTTAAATACAAATTAGATCACTATTTTTTGATAAACGATTTGAATCTTTTTTAATTTTAATTTAAAATTAAGATAATCATTTTAGAATTAATATGTTCGTCATATTTCTACTTGACGTAGGGACTTTATGAGAAATTTTAGTAGTGTAGAAAATTTAGGAGAAATTTATTTTATAAAAATAATACAATCCAAATCAATCAAATACAGACATACCAAACGAGCGTTTAATGAACACACACAACATAGTGATATTTTCAAGTCTATTTTAACGAGTCAATAATATAGATTTTCAAATCCAGAAATGACAATTATATGTGGTGCACTTTCATTTATATATATATATATATGTTAATCGGAAAAATGGGTAATTAATTCAAAAAAGAGCTTTTCTAATAAGAAGGCCGCATCGCTCCTTGGTACCCATCACAGAGGCATTCCCGATCACCCTAAATCACCTAATGGAAAGGAAGACCCAGTCCACCATGTACCGCGCCCCCATGGAGCACCTGGTCGAAGCGCGGCCATTCAAGGAACCGGGCCCCTCCAAGAATGCCCATTGAGTAGGAGGACCAAATCCACGCGGAAACCAGTCCCACGGGGCGCGGCCCGCTCCTCCTATATATCTATATTACATTCTGTTCTAATTATTTACAGGTTGGTGGTGCATGTGTGCAGTCATTATCTATGTGAGGAGTAATTTTCTCTATTTATTAAGGCTTGTCTGTACCAAGAATATTCATTCAATCTTTTAATTTGAAAAAATAAAAATAAAAAAATTGAACCGCCATCACCACAAGTGGAATATGTATATAAAAATATAAATAAAAACAAAAATTTATAATCTAATGCAATGTTGAAAATTAAGGTTGTAATATTCCATCACGTCAGCTAGGGGAATATTTACAAATTATTCCACTTACATGTAGTGCAAATGTAAGTAATTTGTAAATATTACAACCTTAGTGGACTGACTAAGGTTGTAAATATTATCTCTAATTTTTTCACAATCCACAATTGCATTGGAGATGCTCTGACTTTCCCGTATCAAAATTGAAAGCGGAAGATAAAAGGCTGACTAGGAAATAATAGTGGACTTAAATATTTTGTCGGTGAAACTAATTAATTATATTTGATGAATGGATAAGTCAAAATATGAAAATAATATGCAACGGATTTGCTGACAGTGATGGAATATTATCTATTTCAAATAACCTTTGATTAAAAAATAAATCAAATTTTTATAGATAATTTTTTCAAAATGATCAATTTTTATATATAACACATGATTAAACTTTTTGGTCATTGTGAATTCTGATATTCTTAACCTTTTGTTACAAATGATCAAAACATTACTCTCTTGCTGTGACAGAGAAGTCCAACCTTTCCTTTTTTGTTTTTTAATTCTTTCATAAAAGGACTGTCCTTTTCATGATAATACTTAAAATATATATATATATATATATATCTCGATAAAATCAGTCCCGATCTGGTCAGTGCATCTTGATATAATTTTATTAGGATATTGAATGTGAGCCACTAATTTTGACAAGTGTATACACACTTGAGTCAAAGTATGTAAAACGAATGGCTCACATTCAATATCCTCACGAAGTTATATCAGGATGCACTGACTTGAGATTTTTTCCTGATAAGATTCTATTTCTTTTCCATGGAAGTATGGAACTACAAAAGGTCAATCTTATGACCCCACAGGTTACAATCTTTTCACACTAAAAGCCTCTCTTCTAGCTAACTGCCACGTCAGCCCCATATCTTTGCGGAGATGGAGATAAAGGTTCATTATTCATGGACGAGAAAATAGAAGAAATACTAGATCAATCATTAAGTAGTAGTTAAGGCGCTTTGCTTTTGCATCCATGTGTTTTTTAATGGAACAATAATTAATTAGAATCGCTTCTCAATTTTCTCATACAGAAAAGTTAAAAAAAAAAAAAAAAAAACGAAAAAGCATAACAGGCATATGTCTCTCTTCACATTTCCAAGAGTGAAAAAACACCAAGTAAGCAACCAAAGACAACAATAGATTGAAATGTTGATGGCAGATAATTAAACAAGAACATAGTTTATTAATTAATAATGAAGAATAATTAATAATGTAGATCATCTGTCTGCTAGATTCTAGGACATAATAATCATACCGATCATTCAACGCAAATTAATCATCTGTATGTACTTTTTTTCAGCCTTTTCCTATCGTTTTAAATTTTGTCATTTTGTCTACTTTCTACTTTCTACCAACTCACAACGCATCAGATGGATAGATTAATGTTCAGACAGAGACAAAATGCAATTAATTTAATCATTGGACATGTGATACACACACTCTTCTTCATAGTTCGTGATATATATTATTTATTAGTTAAGAAAGATTTTGATGTTCTATGGTTAGAAATCATCCACTAATGAACACGTACGAACCATCTATTCAATCATTGTTTAGACTTCTATTTTTGTTTTTTTTATGAATAATTACAAACTTTTGCATGAATAAGATGGTCCCCATTAGGAAGAAGACAAGTGAATAGATTGCATTCAATACTGCTTTACAATTAACAATTCGAATGTGATGATTGTGTACTTGATATTTTCACCGACAATTAAGGTTGGATCATCTCACCAATCAAGTCAAGCAAACCAAAGTACTAAACAAAAAAATGCTAACGTCAGTAGGTCCACTTGTCCACATCCAATCATACCATTTCATGAGTCCATTGCCTATATATAGAGAGCTCATAGCTCCAAGCTTCCAAGCATCTCGATCCATAACTCCATTGCCTTTCTAATTCTATCATACTCTGTCCAAAGCTGCTCTGCATTTCCTTACGATTGCAGACAATGGCTCTGATCTTTGAAATCTCTAAAACTCTCACCAAGTCTGATGTTACTGACAAAATTGGGCTTCCAGTCCAGATCATGGAGCATATGGGAGAACACAGCGTGGAATTTATTGCTTTGGATAGGTGGAAGCAACGGTGGCCACTCAAATACTACACTCGGCCAAATGGAGATAGAAGAATTCCCGTCATCACAACTGGGTGGCGTAAATTTGTTGAAGCCAACGGTGTTATAGTTGGTGATAAGCTCATCTTTTCTAGACATCAAGATGCAGGTGAGATGCCGTACTACATGATTCAGGTGAAAAGGCGAACTAAGACTATCAAGGGCAAGACTGTTGATGTGGATGTGATAAAGACTGTTCAGGGTGAGCCTGTGAATTACTTGAAGAACTGAAGATGGAGTACACACGATCGAGGTTAATTTTAGTACTATTATATATGCATGGTGATGGTGTCGTATCTTTCTGAGTTTGTACTGTACGTATTTTAATTTCTATTATTCTCTCTTTCTTGTGTTGTACGCTGTTTCTTTTTAATAATAAATTCTATCGTGTGCTTCATCTTAGCATATTTCCGAATTTTTATATATCTTCAATTTTGTCAACATTCCATTTCTGGCAATATATATGATCATCTGTTTTTTTTTTCTTCCAAGAGAATATATGTTGACCGGGTCCGTACAAAAATGATGTTAACTGTTTATAACTAGAATGGATATCTTTCAGAACACTCACTAGATGTACCAGGTATATTGGATTCAAAGTTTAGCATCCTCAATAGGATGGGACCTGTAATATTCCAGTCAATGATTAAAACTTTTCCGTTTTTTGTTTTTAAATTCTTCCAAAACACTCGGCCGGCAAAAGAGCTGTCCTTTTCATGTTAAGTAAATCTATAAATGAAGTACACATTGGATCACATGATCAGTTCAATCAAGAAAATATTTAAAGTATCTAGTTATCAGTTTCTATATACTCTTGACCTCTTGAACCCACAATTCACAACAAAGTTGTTTTTGTTATAAAATGGTCACTATTGATTCATTGTTTATTTTGTCATTTTCCAAAGTACCTAGTTTCTGGGAAATGGCTTTGCCCTATCTATCTTTTTTGAAAATGGTTACTCTTAGTGTTAATAGAAAAGCCAAAAAGGCAGTGGCTTCGCTCTATCTTTTTTGAAAA
Organism: Acer saccharum; assembly: GCA_030490815.1. Lineage (NCBI taxonomy): Eukaryota > Viridiplantae > Streptophyta > Magnoliopsida > Sapindales > Sapindaceae > Acer > Acer saccharum. Next base: position 64,619,289 of record CM059867.1, read on the forward strand.
TGGTTAATCTTAATAGAAAAGTCAAAAATGGCATTGGCTTTGGTCTTTCTATCTACTACCAAGAACCTATTTAGTGGACAGTGGCATTTATATATATATATAGTCTTTCTACTATCAGAAATATATCAGGAAGAAGAATGTGGACCATCGATTATGGAGAAGTTTTGACAAATACATACACTTTGAGTCAAAGTATGTAAATCTAATTGTCAATATTCTTCATCATGATATATTTTATATCGGGACGAACTGACAATAGAAAAATTATATATATATATATATATATATATATATATATAAGTTTTATCACTTTTGAATAGTTTTCGATAAAATTACCTCTAAATTTTACTTCACCTGACAGGTAACTTGGTTACATACCATTTGATTCCAAGTTACATGTTAGTTGATTTTTCAAGTTACATGTCAGTTAAGTTTTAAATTACAAACCAATTGAATTTCAACTTACATGTCAATGATTTTCAAGTTACATGCCAGTTGATTTTCAAATTTTTGGGTGGGTGAAGTAAAGACAAAATGGAGGGTAATCTTGTCCGTTCAAGGTTAAAGGTAATAAGTATAATAAAATATAAATCGATGGCTAAAAACAATAAACCAATACATTTTTTGATTACTTCTTGTAATTTTCTCATATATATATATATATATATATATATATATAGTCTTTCTATTGTCAGTTCGTCCTGATATAAAATATATCAGGACGAAGAATATGGATCATAGATTATGAAGAAGTTTTGATAAGTGCATACACTTTGAATCAAAGTATATAAATCTAATGGTCAATATTTTTCGTCCTGATATATTTTATATCAGGATGAAATGACAATAGAAAAACTATATATATATATATATATATATATATATATATATATGTATGTATGTAGTCCCGATTCAGTGCACACTGATATAACTTCATGAGGTTATTGAATATGAACTACTAATGTGTAAATCATTACGCACTGATTTAAACATTCATATAAATATATATATATATATATATATATAACCAATATATAAATGTCGTGTTGGGATTTGTGGAACTGGACTATCAGAGCATCCACAATGGTGGTGGCACTATTCAAGACCCATTTATTGCCACATCACCAAAAATGGCTCTTGAATAGTAAAAAATGGGTCTTCTCATTTGGGTCTCATTTATTTGGGTCTCATTTTCCCACAATGGTGTTCAATTGAAAAACTAAAAGTGGATCCACTTTTTTAACTTTTTTCCAAACAATCATTACTCTTCTTTAAAATATTATATATATATATATATATATATATATATATATATATTCAATAATTATTTAACAAATTATGATTAATTTAAAATAATTTTTTCACAACCGAATTACATCAACAATAAAAATAAATATTTAAAACAAAATATTGTATAAGATTAGACATGGCACCGGTTTCAGTTCGGTTGGGTTCCGGTCCGGTTTCGGTTTCGATGGTTTGGTTCGGTTTCGGTTTCGGTTTCGGTTTCGGTTCCGGTTTCGGTTCCGGTTTCGGTTCCGGTTCCGATTTCGGTTTGGATTTTGATTCCGATTCCGATTCCGATTTCGATTCCTGTTTCGATTCCAGCTTCGGCTTCGGTTTCGGTTTCGGTTTCGGTTTCGGTTTCAAATTTCGATTCCAGACTGGGGTTTCGGCTTCGGTTTCGGCTTCGGCTTCGGCTTCGGCAAAATATTGTATAAGATTAGACATGGCACCGGTTTCAGTTCGGTTGGGTTCCGGTCCGGTTTCGGTTCCGATGTTTCGGTTTCGGTTTCGGTTTCGGTTTCGGTTCCGGTTCCGGTTCGGATTTTGATTCCGATTCCAATTCCGATTCCGATTCCGATTTCGGTTTCGATTCCGGCTTCGGCTTTGGTTTCGGTTTCGGTTTCAAATTTTGGTTCCAGACTGGGGTTTCGGTTTCGGTTTCGGTTTCGGTTTCGGTTTCAGTTTTGGTTTCGGCTTCGGCTTCGGCTTCGGCTTCGGCTTCGGTTTTGATGGTTCGATTTTGATTTCGGTTTCGGTTTCGATGGTTCGGTTTCGGTTTCGGTTTCGGTTTCGATTCCGATTTTAAAGGTTTGGTTCCGATTCCAAACCTTCAAAAAATTAATGTTTTCATTTAAATTATTTTAATTTCATTGAACTAAAATTTTATAATTGAAATTAAATTTATTTATATTTTTTTCATTATATATATAATTATTGAAGTTAATAATAATATATTTAAATTTAAATAATTGAAATATATATATATATATATATTAAATTTATTTATATTTTTCATTATATATAATTATTAAAATTAATAGTTATATATTTTAATTTAAATTATATAAATAAATAAATAAATAAATAAATATATATATATATATATATATATATTTAGGGGCCCAACCCAATGATTAGGAAGTGTTGGGAATCCAACCCAATCATTGGGCAAGACCCAAATTGAGTTCCAAATGTGGAACCCAATTTGGGTCTACTTGGGTGGGCCCCACATTTGGGTCTCATATTTTGGGTCTTAATTGACACCATTGTGGAACTAAAATTGGATCCAAAGTGGGTCTTCTTCATTTGGGTCTTGAATAGTACCACCATTGTCGATGCTCTCACAGAGATATATGGTGGTTGGTGGATTCACAGCTACATGAAGAAAGAGTCGATTATGGGGCCCATTTTTTTCAAAAAATGGAAAAAAGAATCTAGTCTCGTACTCGTACCCGTACCCGTACCCGTACCCGTACCATCCTTTCTTGTTATCTTTTTAATATTTCATAAAACATAATTCACACTCAGCTATCCTTTCTTGTTATCTTTTTAATATTTCATAAAACATAATTCACACTCAGCTACTTCAATTCCAACTTTCCAAGGAATATTCCAAGGTCTGAACATGTTTTGATTTTTGTTGCAAGGCACTAACAGCCTGGCAGCCCGACACATATAAAGACATTGTATTGCAAAGAAAATTCAATTTTTAAACAATGAGATCATGTTAGGAGTATTACAACTATTATAATATATAAGACTACAAAATCTGTTAAGATCAGACAATATATATACGATTTAAATATCTACTTAATACTCTTGATAAAAATTACTTACGGTACATAATGGATGCACACATGCACCACCAACCTGCAAATAATTAGAACAGAATAATGTAATATATATATATATATATATATATATATATATATAGGGGGTTATATATAAGTTTAATTAATATAGAAATAGTAAAAAGTCGAATGGTGATTGATCCTCATCTTTTGCATTTGCATGTTTTGTAAAGTTTTCCACCCACGCCACGAGGTCAACAATAACTAAATTCTAAATATGCAAAAGCTATGCATCATCTAAAAACAATAAAAGAAAAATTATTTTAAAAATAATTCGACTTTATTGTTTTTAGAGAATGGCTTTTGCATATTTGGTTGTTGGGATTGTGGTTGGTGGAAAACTTCAAAAATAAATTCTGAATTCTTGATAAAAATCTTTTGGTATAACAATTAATTTTTTTTTTTTTTTGCCAATTTAACATCCTAAGTGCGTAACTCAGTTGGTGGAAAAATAAGTTTGGAGCTTAGGTAAATAATTCAATGACTCTCAAATCAACAGCTCGAATCTTACCCATAATAAAAAGCTGATATAAATAGGTGAATAAATAATATCAAAAATAAAATTAGTACCGTTAAACAAAAACGTTGACTTATTAATTATCAACCATTAATTTTAATTATGTTATCTTATGTGGTCCCTGGTCACTATCTTGTATCTACTGTATGTAGCAAAAATCGTTAAAGGAAAAAAGAACACGTGGTGGCTCATGGCTGGCTTTTTATCTAATATCTGTCACTTCAAAAGTTTCATTTTTTCCGCCACTGCTTACTTGCAAGGAAATTGAATGCAATTGTCAATTACACTTAATCACCACAGAGTATATATAAACATATAACATATAAAGCCAACCACCATATTTGACCGATATAATATTTTTGAAAATAATATAAGATGTCGATGCTAAAACATGTTTGGTAACACTTAAATGATTTGATATTTTGATTATGATTTATTTAATTCGATATATCTATAACAATTATTAACACAATCATCTATATATATATATATAGTGAGTCTTTCATAAAGGATCGTTTATTTTAATTTTGGTAAGAAACACCGTGAAATCATATTGATTTGAATGAATTTTTATTTAAGTTTTTATGTGAATAATAAATTTATTGGAATTTATCAATAAATAAAAGGATAATGTTAGACATCCAACACTTTTGTCCAACTCTTGTGTCCAACACTTGATGTGTCAATTAATGAGTGGATACACATTAATAATGATTTATCCATGTATCCACTCACCAATTGACACATCAAGTGTTGGACACAAATGTTGGACAAAAGTGTTGGATGTCTACCATTGTCCTAAATAAAATCAGAAATGAAACAGCATTTATGATCGGTGCCATAATTTGGCGGTCCCACCTTGTAATAAAGAACATTGTTAGTTTAAATCAGAGCCGACAAATGAAACAACATAAATAAAAATTGTAAAGTCGGCTTAGACTCCAAAAGTTATGGAGTGGACAGTCAATATATTATTTAATTCACACATTGTCGTGTGTTGTGTTAATCTTGTCGTGTCAGTCTTGTTCTTTTTGTTAATATATGTGACACAACTTGCAATCTTTTTTCTTTGTCTTTAATTTGTTGAATATTGTATGGATGATAAATTGACGTGATGCTCAAGTCTCTGTCTTCTATATATCAAAATATTTTTTCTACAAAAATTCAACACCGCTCTTTTCTCTTTTGAATGCTGTGTGCTGCTCCCACATTATATTTATAAAAACTGTCATTCTTTTTGTGCGGCTTGATGGAATTATAGAAACAGCTTTCCATGTCATCATTAATTCGATTTGTCAGTACTTGGATTGATTTGTACTATAGTGTTCTATTCTATGTAGCACGGATACGGAAATGGATACAGGATACGGAAATGGATACAGGATACAGATATGATACAATACGGGAATACGGTAAATTTTTAAAAACTAGGATACGATTACAACAGGATACGTCAATTAAAATAATATATATTTATATTTAAAAAATAATAATAATATATGAAAACATATTTGATGATTCATTCAAAATAAAAACATATTCATAATCCAAATAAAACATGTCAAATAACTACATAAGTCATAATAATATAACATATTATAGGATCCAAATAAAACATACCACATAAGTCAAACATATTACAAAATCCAAATAAACATACGTCACATAAGTCATAACATATTACAAAATCCAAATACTACATAAAAAAAAAACTCATAAAACATATTTTAAATTCCTAATTAACTTCATTATCATCATCCATATTGTTAAAAGATCTAAATAATTCGGCATCTAACTCTAGTTCATCAAGAGAAAGGTTTGCAATCTCAAGTATCACGGTATTCTTCATATCAATGGAATCAAAACCAAATTTTTTTTACAATTTCATTTTGACTCCTAAAATTTTGAAATTATAATTTGACCCCATTTTATACTAAAATAATTATAATATTGCCCCAAATGTATCCTCCAAGTATTTTTTAAGTATCCTTCAAGTATCTTCCAAGTATCCTCTAGTCAAACTTGTGAAAAAGTCAACGAATATGCCATTTGGCGTATCGGATACGTATCTTAGAGTATCCGGGAAGTAGCTGAACTGAATACGAGTTTGATATGAGTTACTTCCACCAAATGGAGTATCTGTGCTTCCTAGGTTCTATTATTATGTACCATTAATTATTAGATTGTTATATAATGTTAACAAATCACTAAAATTAGGGTGATCAACTGTAAAATTGAAGTTTACTTATTTTTCTGTTTACACATATTTTACAATTAAGTGTTATAATTACAAACCGGGCGGCCTTAATGGATCACTCTTGGAGCATCTCCGATACTATAATAGGGTGTGAAAGTTGTATATGCTACATAAGATAAATAAACATTATGTTAAAATATGTCTCTCCAATACAATCACTCCCCTTTCAAAAATAAAAAAATAAAAAAATACAATCATTCTTTTTCTATGTCAATCTCACGTGACAAAAATAATTATAGACACTATCGACATAAATGTCATTTTTAGACGTTCTATTGAACATCTATTTTTACAATAACTCAGCATTAAAGATAAATATTTAAAAGAGTAATACTAGATGTCTCAATTTTTTTTTTTTCACAAATTCTGTCCCAAATAATGTGGCACGTAAGGTGTCACACTCGGATGTTTATTATCTAAAATAATGTGGCAAGTAATATATATATATATATATATATATTGAAGTAGAAAAAAAAAAAAAAAAACCAAAATGGTGATGAAAGTTATTGTGGAGGGTATTTTTGTCCGTTCACTATATATATATATATATTTCAGAATATTGTTTTCTATTATTACTACCAAATGTGTTTTCTGTTCCTAAAATGGAAAAATTAATTTCTTATTTTCAATTAAAAATGAAAACAACAGAAAATGAAATATATATATATATACAGTGGTTCTCTCATAAGGGATTCCTTATTTTAATTTCGGTAAGGACCACCATGAAATCATATCGATTTGAATTAATTTTAATTTGAATTTTTTTGTGGATGATAAGTAAATTGAAATCTACCTATGAATAAAATTTGAGAATTTTTCAAGCACGAAAACTATTTTTCTTGAATTTCCTATATTTCGCCTATTTTTCTAATGCCTTCATATTTAAAAAAATCGGTAAAAATGGTTTAAGTACTTGAAAAAATTTGAAATTTTATTCATAGGTAGATTTCAACGAACTTATCATCCATAAAAAAATTCAAATTAAAATTCATTTAAATCGATATGATTTCATGGTGGTCCTTACCGAAATTAAAATAAGAGATCCCTTATAAGAGAACTATAGTATATATATATATATATATATATATATATATATATTTATATGGAGCCTTATAAGGTATCTCAATATTATATTATTTCACTTGTGAAACGTGAATATAGATAATAGTTTTATTATTTAAAAAGGATAACATTACACTTCTAAGCAGTTTATTAAGAAACGGAAGGAAAATATAACATATATAGCAAATGAACATAAAGCAGCTGGGCTTCAAATTAATGAACAATCTTTTGTGTGTTCAATTTTATTTGAAGAAAATAAACTCAGTAGTAGGGATTGGCAATCTTTCTCTGGGCAATTCTTCCACATCCATATAAATAGGCTCACCTTGGAATGTGAAAGGTGATCTCATCACTACAATACTACAGTGCTCATGTAATATTGCTCCATCTTGGTTATTCCCAGTAGAGAAGATGACTTTATCACCTACTCTTACACCTTTAGCTTTAACAAATTCAAGCCATCCTTCAGTGAAAGCAAGTGTGTCGTTACTGTTAGGGTACAAGTGGAATTTCCACACTTGTCCAATCGAGTCCTTAACCACCAAACCCATGTAGCGTCTTCCTCCTTTCGGTATCGGAATATGCAGCAGATCCCCAGTTGGAATCGACAATCCTGAAGTAACATCACTGATTGTCAGTAGTTTAGAGAAGATCTCCATGTATAAGCTACAACTGGAAAATTTTAAAAGATGAAGTCTTATTTTCTTTGCCTGGATATTCTGTTTGTAAGTCCTAGACGTGCTCTCCTATATATAGCACAAATTTACGCGTTGATAGAATATCTTTTGGCCAAAGTAATTGTGTTGTGTTTCACTTTACGTGTCTAATCATAATTTTGCACAAATTCATGAGTCATGACGACGTTGTTTCTTCGTCAAGACAAGAAATTAGTCACGTACGTTCAGTTAATTTCCATGCAAATATGCAATGATCAGATTGATTGGCCAGGACACATATATTGTTCAACTTTAGTGAACAAGTTGAGTGCAGGCCGGTCCTTACATATCATAGGCCCGGGCGAAAAATACAATAAAGGGGCCGTTTATTCGTATTCAAACAAAATTTGTATAACATCATTGAAATTGTATGTATCCTACCAAACAAAATAATAACAAATATTAAAACATCATTGAAAATATTTTCAAATTCAATCTTTTTCAACATGTCTTTTTTCAATACATAAGATTGTCAATCCATTTAACTTTTCTTATGACATAGTTAACCGCAATTCTTATTTCAATTATTTATTTATTTATTTATTTTAGTTTTTTAATTTTTTATTTGTAAAATACCAAGACACTAATAATGGGTAAAAATTAGTTAAAAAAAGAGGGTATTTTCTCTTTATTTTAGTTGGAACAGCTACTAAAAGTTTAGTGATCCATGTGAGTCATCCAAACATATTCACTTAAAAAAAAAAATCATTACAAATCAGAACAATAGGTATTTCTTTCTAACAATTTTATTTATACAAAATTAATATTAAAAAAAAAAAAATCTCTAAACTATTATATACACAAGAATCATAAGCAGAATTCGAGCCGCTAACTTAAGAGTTATTTGCCTAAGTCCCAAACTAGTCCATCTACCAGCTGAGCTATACACCTAGAGGCATTTATCGGTACTAATTAACACGTGATAATGAGAGGATTTGGTGATTATTTTACTTAATATTTTCCACTTACCTTTGAATTGCAGCAAAAATATGATTTACCTAAAAGAAAATATGATTTTAGATAAGATTTATCTATATATATATAGAATATGTAAAAAAATTTAAAAATATCGTTTCAAAAAAAATTAAAAAATCTATTTGGATTGATTCTTTTGTTATAAATATGTAAGGTTTTAAAATTATCTATTTCAAATAACCTTTGATTAAAAAATAAAATCAAATTTTTATAGATTACTTTTTCAAAATGATCAATTTAAGTTATCACTTCTTAACAAACGAAGTAATTTTAATTTAAGTGATCATTTCATTTAAAAAAAAAAAATCCATGAATGATTTATTTTATGGAATCATTTCATAAAACAGATCACTTTCTTATAAAATGATTTATTTATTTTAAGTGATCTTTTTAATCATTATTCTTTTTTGAGAGACATAAAAAAGAAGAAGGATATATATGCTTTTTTGACTTTATTAGAATAGTTGTTCTATATTTCAGCACCAATCAAAAAACTTGATATGCAAGTTGCAGTTTAAAAAAAAAAAACAAAAGTAGCTATCTAGCAAAACAAACAAAAAAAACTAAAAACTAACAAAGAAAAAGAACACTTTGATGAGCACTTTAAAAAAAACTTGCAAATATAATCGGTCAACAAGTTTTTTTTTTTTTTTTTTTGTTGACTGAAAATATCAAAGCAAGTTGAAGAAGCTTCCACTTTTGAATTTACAAAGTTGATAAGCTACTATATTAATGTTAGATTATGCGCCCTGTCAATGTGTCACATCTAGAAGATTAAGATTTTTTTTTGGACGTTCTTGTAGATCTATTTGCTTCTGGCTACATTCTAGGACATAATAAATTTATCATGTCATTGTCAACTTAGACTACTTAATTTCTACCAACGCATCACAATATGGATTAATGTTTAGTCTCAATTTTAAACAAGTTTTGGACTGAATCCTATTAAAAAAAAATAATAATAAATAAATAAAGTGACAAATTAATTGTATACAACTGGGAGACAGATTGTATGGATTAGAATGTGTTCAATATTACAGCTGAAAACTATCTCAATTTACAGGTGATTAACAAAAAAAAAAAAAAAAAAAGTTTGTAAAGTGAACTCCCTGAATGTGAGAAATGTTTGTAAAGTGATAAAAACAAAAAAGTTTGTTGCATTTTTAAAAGCACTTCCTATGATTTGGTGGTCCCACCTTGTTTTTGTTTTGTTTTGTTTTTTTTTTTTTAAGTATTAAAAGACCATTGTTAGTTTAAATCAGAGCAAAAACATCGCAGCCGACAAATTGTAATGTACAGTTTTGGTGGTCCCACCTTGTTCTGGTCAGGTATTGTTATTTAATGATTATTTGATATATAAAAATTGTAATAGCTGTGAATTAAGATAAGAAGAAGTTTATTCCCGGTAAATTAACTCTATTATTTTTCTCTAATTAACTTGTAAAACATTTTCACAACCTTGATAGGGGGTTTATATCTTTGAATTATTTAAAAAGCATAACTTGACCATCGCACCAATCAAGAGTCAAGCAAACCAAAGTACCCAAAATAAAAAAAAATTATAAAAAAAAAAAAAAAAATCTAATGTCACCATCGCACAATCAAGTCAAGCAAACAAAAAAAATCTAACGTCAGTAGGTCCCAACATTCCGACGTATCAAGTACACAAAGTATTTATGTTTTGGATCAAAATCCTCTCCTTAGTTTGTTTTTCCTTGGCTTGTTTTTCCTTGACTTTCCATAATCTAATGACACCTAAGCAAAATACAAAATACAAAATACATGGTCAAGATTGATTTACTTTTTTCTCTCTCATCCAACTTGATATTTGAATTACACTTGAAGAATGCCAAAGAAAAATAAGGACCAAGGAGGGGATCTCAACTCTTTTGTTTTATGCTATATAAAGCAGATATCCATTGCCTTTGTAATTATATCATACATACTCATTTTAAAGCATTGCCTGAAGATTGTTAATTACCATATACGGCTATGCCACTATTTAAATTCTCTAAAAATCTCGGCAAGTCCGATATTGACAAACTTGCGCTTCCAAAACAGACCGTGGAGCATATGAACCCGATGATGAATGGTAGTAATTTCTTGGATTTGACAGTTGTGGATGCAAGGAGCCAAGAGTGGAAACTCCGTTACTACACTCGGCCCAGTGAAGACAAAAAAGATCCTGTCTTCACAACGGGGTGGCGTGAATTTGTTCGAACCAAAGGTCTTCAAGTTGAAGATGAGTTAACCTTTTCTGGACATCAAGTTAGAGCTGATGATGGACCACTGAAGATGAAGTTCATGATTGTCGTGAAAAGGCAAACAATGACTTTTAACGGCGAGCCTATTAGAGCATCCACAATGGTGGATAAAAGAGACCCATTTTTATTTAGATCCAATGGTGCCACAATAGTAAAAAAAAGGACCCAAAAAAGAAGACCCAAATGTGGGCTCCACCCCATTAGACCGAAATTAGGTTCCAAATTTGGAACTCCATTTGGGTCCCAACACCTCACAATCATTGGGTTGGGCTTATATATATATATATTTACAGATTTTCTATTATCAGTTCGTCCTAACAATAAATATATTATAACGAAGAATGTGGGCTACTAGATTTACATACTTTGACTTAAAGTGTATGCACTTGCCAAAACTTTTCCATAATCTATGGTCTACATTCTTCGTCCTGATATATTTATTGTCAGGACGAACTGATAATAGAAAGACTGTATATATATATATATATATATATATATATATATATAATTTAAATTAAATTATATAATTATTAATTTCAATAATTATATATAATGAAAAAATATAAATAAATTTAATATATATATATTTAAATTATTATAATTTAAATATATTATTATTAATTTCAATAATTATATATAATGAAAAAATATAAATACATTTAATATATATATATTTCAATTATTATAATTTAAATATATTATTATTAATTTCAATAATTATATATATAATGAAAAAAAATCTAAATAATTTTAATTTCAATTATAAAATTTTATTTTAATGAAATTAAAATAATTTGAATGAAAACATTAATTTTTTGAAGGTTTGGAACCGGAACCGGAACCAAACCTTCAAAACTGGAACCAGAATCGAACCTTCAAAATCGGAACCGATTTTGAAGGTTTAGAACCGGAATAGAAACCGAGTTGAAAATCGGAACCGGGTTGGGAACGGGAACTGGAACTGGAACTGGAACTGAACAGTCGAAACCATTAGAAATCAGAACTGGAACTGAACAGTCGAAACCATTAGAAATCAGACCAGGATCAGAACTGAAACTGAACCGTCAGAATCGGAACTGAAATCGAAACTGAAACCAGAATCAGAATTGGAATTGGAATCAGAATCGGAATCGGAATAGAAACCGAAACCGAAACCGAAACTGAAACCGAAACCGAAATCGAAACTGAAACCGAAACCGAAACCGAAACCGAAACCGAAACCGGAATCGAGTCAGCAATCGAAACTGAACAGTCAGAATCACCAGACCTAAACAATCGGAACCGAGGAACTGAAACCGAAATAGAACCAGAACCAGAACCAGAACCAGAACCAGAACCAGAACCTTAACCTTCAAAACCGAAACCGAAACCAAAACCGAACCTTCAAAACTGGAACCGAAACCGGTTTTGAAGGTTCGGAACAGGGGAACCGAAACCGGTGTCATGTCTATTCGTATACAATATTTTGTTTTAAATATTTATTTTTATTGTTGATGTAATTCGGTTGTGATAATTTTAAATTAATAAAAAAAAATATTTTAAATTAATCATAATTTGTTAAATAATTATTGATAGTGTTGTTATTTAAAATATATTTTATAATTTATTTATTAATATATATATATAATATTTTAAAGAAGAGTAATGATTGTTTGGAAACAAGGTTAAAAAAGTAGATCCACTTTTACTTTTTCAATTTAGCCTCATTGTGGGGAAAATCGACCCAAATTAAGTGGATCCAAATGGTAAGACCCATTTTTGATGATGTGGCAACAAATGAGTTTTGTTTTTGGATCTTACCATTGTGGATGCTCTTACTGTGGATGTTGAGAGGTTTGAGTTTGCGCTTGTTATTGCAATTATGACTTTTCAGGGTCAGCCTATTATTGATAACTAAAAAAATGTACGGTCACCCTATTATTTTAGTACTATTATATATGCATGGTGATGGTGTCATGTCATTCTTAGTTTGGACTGTATTTTTCTAAGGGCCTGTCCTACAGCCTGTTTTCAGTCTGTTTTCCTTTTTGTTTTCCAAAAATGATTTCGAATTCGTGTTTAGTAACCGTTTTTTATTTTATTTTTAAAATATAAAAACAAAATGAAATACAAAACCAGTGTTAAAAGTGAAAAATTTGAAAAACAAAAAAAACTTGATTTTCTTTAATTTGTTTTTGTTTTTCATATGAAGTGGGTCCCATGTCATTAAATAAGTGGATCACATATCATTAACAAATTTTTTTTTTCTTTTTTCTCATCCACCAGACCTCATCTTCTTTCTTCCTTAACTCCATCTTCTTTCTTCTTTCGTCCATTTTCTTTCTCATCCGCCACCGATCTGCTTGCTGCACTACAAGAAAATTGACCTATAGTGACAAAAATTATTTGTCACTATAAGTGAAAAAATTGTCACAAATTCAATATCGTAACAAAAAAAAAATGTCACTAACAATTCGTCACTTTTGCCCCCGTCACTAAAAGTATTTGTAACAGTTTTTTGGTACTTGTCACAAATCATAACTTTTAGTGACACATTATTACATGACCTTAATTTGTGACAAAATAATAATTGTCTCATTATATTAGTGTTTAGTGACAATTAACCGTTTGAAGATTTTATCACTATATATATTCTTAATGACAATTTATTATTTAAAAAGTGTCACTATTCACAAATCTAGTGACAAATAATCATTTTAAAATTATGTCACTACAGACAAACTTAGTGATAATTAAGTTAACCATATAATAATCGTCACTACAACGCAGACTTAGTGACAATTAACAATATGAGTATTAAGTCACTATATAGATGCATAGTAACAATTTAATCAATTTTCTAAATTTAATATAAATTTAAATTGTATAAAAAAATAAAAAATATAAAAATATAAAAATATAACTTAATAAAACATGTCACTCATTGAATGACATTGAGTTCTATAAATAATCATTCCATTAAAAAAATATCCAAAAATTAACATAATATCGAATTGATACAAAAGTAATCTAACATATTTCAAAGTCTACTACTAAATAACACATGTAAGCCGGCTAGTCTAAGTTAATATAAGTGTTAGGTCATACACAATAACTTCCAACTGCATAACCAAAAGCTTGAAATTTCTGAGGTCTTGATTGTGAAATATTAGAAGCCAATGATCCATTGTCAATTGTCAAGTTGCTAAAGAATCTTTAGGTTTTGCAAGAGAAACCTATATACATGAAGACATTAAGAAAAAAAAAAATAGTGAGAACAAATTAAAGTCACCAAAATAAAATTAATGAAAAATGCAACAATACTAACAAAACTTAGTACAAGTATAAAATAAATTCTATAAGTTTGATATCAAAGTATAAAACTTACTGAAACTGTTAATCTATTCATCTTTATATAAAGTCCTCCATAATATCAATCTATTCATCCAACCAAATATCAAATATCTTATTGAGTGTTTGAACTCTTTTATCAAATAATTGATATGCATATAAAAATTGGTTATTTTATAAGAATCATTTTATCAAACAGTTAGTATGCATATAAACTAAATTGACATATATTGTGAAAATTTAAGAACAAAAAACTATAAATCATGAAATAATAATAATGATTCCTTCAAAAATTTGAAAACAAATTAAAGTTAAAAAAACATCCCTAAACGTATATATAATCATATATACAAAAAAAAAAAAAAAAAAAAAAAAAAAAAAAAAAAAAAAAAAAACCATACCTTATTCGAAGACACTTTCAATATATGAAACTCGAATTTGAGATTCTGAGCTTGAAAAAACAAGTACCAAAAAACAAACCCTAAAAAAATGAAATCAAGAAAAAGAGAAGTTCAAGAGTTTTCTTTCAATGTTATATCAAACAATTGATTGTTCCATAAGAATCATTTTATCAAACAGTTAGTAAGCACATAAACTAATATTGACATATACTTTGGAAATCTAAGAATAAACAACTATAAATCATGAAATAATAATAACGGGTTCCTTAAAAAAATTGAAAACAAATTAAAGTTAAAAAAAATCTCTAAATAGCTATATAAAATTCTACATAAAAAAAAAAAAAAAAAAAAAAACCCATACCTTATTCAATGACACTTTCAATATATGAAACTCGAATTTGAGATTTCGACCATAAAAAACAAGTATAAGAAAATAAACCCTAAAAAAAATCAAGATAAGCTTACATTTTTATCCGGGCAAAAGTTTATCTATAATCTTGGTAATTCTTCTAATGAAACATTGTTTCAAACCTAAAAAGTGTTTTTAAGATAAAGAAAAAAAAAAAAAAAAAAACACAGCATAATTGTGGCATTTTTTTTTTTTTTTTGTGGCTTTTTAAAAAAAATTAAAAAATAAATATTAATTGATTCTGATGCCTTTTAAAAACCTAACTATTTATAAAATAAAATCTTTCATTTTAAAAAGGTAATTTTATGACTAATTATATTATTTGTCACGAATTATCAAGTTTTTTTAACTAATTGTGACAATTATTTTTTAAAAGTTTTAATTGAACAAAACATAATGACAAATAGTAAAATTTGTCACAAAATAATGCCAGCAGTGATACAATCAAAATTTGTCACAAAGAAATGTGTCACTGTAGGTCACTTTTTTTTAGTGAGTTAAAAAAGATTTTGATGTTCTATAATCTTTGGTTAGAAATCATTCACTAATGACCACGATGAACCATCTATTTAATCATTGTTTGGACTACCTTTTTCTGTTAATTTTTATTTTTAATGAATAATTACAAACTTTTGCATGAATAAGAATTAGTAAAAATGGAAACACGCAGATGCTCTACCATTAGGAAGACATGGACATAATTGAATAGATTGCATACAATATTGCTTTACAATTAAAATTGGTTTTTCAACCCTCATTCCGTTAGGGTTCATTTGGTGCGCTGCACTGTATTGTATTAAGAGTTTAAAATGAATTATAATAATACAATACAATAATCAAAATAACACGCTTACAATCACAAAAGCCGCCAATCTACATGATGACAGATAGAGATGACGACTGCTATGGTGTCATGGCGCAGTCACTTGACCATTTTTCCCGAAAGCTTTGTGTTGATTGGAAATTATGTTATGTAATCTGCTTGGATCACGTACGTTTGTACTATATGCTCTGGCTTCTTAATTAATAAACTATGTCTTGTTGTGTTTGATCTTGCTTTTCCGTTTTTAAATCATAGCATGTTATGATTGTTGCCTGTTGGCTCCACCTCACAAAACAAACAAACAAAAGCAGTATTTCAAGCTAACAAACTGCAGAAAATTGCATGTCTTACGCATAACTCTAGTTAACTAAACTAACAGAACAAGTTATATATATATATATATATATATATATATATACCTTCAATATCGAAAAATTAGTAGTATATATCTTCAATCTTGTCAACTTTCCCTTTTGTTTTTGGTTGTTTTACTATGGTGTTTTGTTTCTGGAAATGTCTGAGACATGCATGGTATATTCAAATCATCTCATCATTTATTCAAACCATTAAGTAATTATCAATTATGGTGGATCTAAATCCACATATTACTTAGTATGATAATTAAACAAGTTGAAGTGGCAGTCGCCATCTTTCTCTGTGATCAATATAGATGACTTTTGTGAGTGTGTGTTTGAGTTTGTAGAGAGAAAAAAGATAAGAGGAGAGTGTCTTGTTTACAAAGAAAAATACAGCCTCTTTTATATGAGTTGCACATCTCAACTCAATTTATTGGGCTATTATTGGAGATGGAGAATATCAAGTAAAAGCCCACTATGTGAGTTGAGGTTCATAACTTATTAACTGAACTGGGATGGCTTGGTCCTAACACTGCATAAATTGTCAGAGGTAGAGATTATAGGTGACGTGCTTAGGTACGTCACCATGTTGTATACTTGTATCTGACGTTACTGGGGACATCACCGAGAGATATCCAAATTCAAAAAAAAAAAAAAAAGGCCCAAAAGACCCAATACTCACACATCTGTTAGTCTATCCATCATCATCTTAAAAAACATGTTCACTCTATTCTGACTTTCACTTCAATGGCAGCAAGCAATGTCCAAACGTTAAAGGAATCGAAACGAAAGCTGGTTTCAATTGCCAACCGAAACCACCGAACCTTGGTTTTTTTAAAAATAAAAATCTAACGTTAATTATGTTATCAATGCTCTGAATTTGATTATGTTGTTGAAGACCCTGTACATTTGTGTAATTATTAGTGTATCTAAACATGCTGGTGTGTTTATGCCTTTCCATTTTGTGTGTTTTTGGGACTTCAGAAAATGGCAGAAATCAAAGACAAAACAACTCACCAATACCTGCCAATCATAGTCCATTACGGTAACATTTTTTGACCAACAAAATAACTAGAAACCAAAGTGTGTTGCTGCGCTGGATATCTTTACAGTTGCTGTACCAGTCTTTACTTCCTTATTTCTCACTTCTTCAACCTCTATCGACTCATTTGATGCGCACCCTTTTGCTTTCAGAAACCATTGATTTTAATTCAACTCTTGATAAATTATTTCATTGATTAATCAACTTTTATTTAACTATGGTGGTGTAGCTGTAGTTGTTGAATGATGTCGATGCATGATGTGGGAGGAGAGTGGCCTGTGGGCTGTGATTAGTCATGTCCCATGAAATGGCTGCAATTTGGCTGATTATATGGTATCCTTTTTTCTCTTCATTGTTGGCATCTCCATTGCACTCTCTTTCATGGTCATTTCTTTATCATATTTTCATTCTAATTGTTTTGTTGAAACACTACTAGAAAATGTATGCTTACCATCTTGTTTTGTTTTCTCCTATGTAGAGAATATCAAGCCGGTTTGAAGCTGTCAAGATGGAACTTTGAAGCTCCTCTTTTTGACCCAGATTCTGGTGCATATCCCGATTATGAATGGAAATCATTTTTTGGATTTGCAGGTCATGGACTCAAAGGAACATGTGTGGCCACTCTGGTACTACCCTCGGCCTAGTGGAAACTGAGCAATTCCTGCCTTCACAGTTGGAGGGCTTCAATTTGTTCGAGCTAAATGTATTAAAGTAGGCGATGAACTCACCTTCTATGGGCACCAAGTTAGAGCTGTTGATAGAGAATAGCAGATGCAATACATGATTAAGGTAACCAGAACAAGTAATATCACTGATGAGGGTGATCCTACTTATCCTATTTATCTTGATGTGGAGAACTTAATTTGTCTGATTCTTAGTTTAAAACATATTTTATGTGTGTGTACATGTAAGGATGGCAAAACAATACAGCCATTCTGCCATTCTGAGTTTCGAGCTTATTGCATTTGTAGGGATGACTTAAAAAATGGGGCAGGGGATGAATAATATAACATTAACAGCTAAACAACCCAAATGATGTGGTAATTGGTTTTTTCATCATCCTATGTTTTGTGTGGTGATAACAACTCACTTACCACATCATTTGAGTTGAAATTTAGGTTAATTATTTGAGTTGTATAACATTACTCATAATATTATATGTAATCTGCTTGGATCACGTACGTTTGTACTTTCTGCCGTAGCTTCTTTATTAATAAACTATTTTTTGTTGTTTTTGATCTTGCTTTTCCGTTTTTAATGCATAGTATGTTACTCCACCCCACAAAACAAACAAACAAAAGCTGTATTTCAAGCTAACAAACTGCAGAAAATTGCATCTGAAAACAGGGGACAGCAGAATAGTTTATGCTCTGTACCCCAATCACACACACACACTCACACACACACACACACACACATATATATATATATATATATAGGTGTGTTTTCTTGTTGTATACATATATTAATTTGCTTTTAAATGCTAGAAGAATAACATTAGAACAAATTTATACAGCCTTGCTCCTGAAGTTTAGTTGATTTACAGAGAGAACTTATATTAGATTTACATTTGTAGATTTTCGCTTAAACATCCTTAGCTGCCTGATTCTCATTGTCATAATTTGCTTGTAAATCCTGTGATTATTTTAGGTGTATATATGTGTTTTTATATAAACGTAAAATCCATTTACTTACTAGAGGATAAATATAATTTACTACAGGTATATTGGATTCAAAAACATGTTTTTATCAAAGTTTGGCATCCATAGCGAGTAGGCATCCTGAAAAAGATGGGACCTGTAATATTCGAAGTCCAGTCAGTCTAAACTGTGGCTGACATGGTTTATTAATAAACTTTCTGAATCAGTCTAAACTGTAAGAGACAGAATATTTGTTGTTTGTATTGCTCAAAAACAATCTAGTTCGAATCTGCAAGAGACAGAAAAACAATAAACAACAACAACACATTAGGGAAATCGAGGCCCGTGTTTCACACGGTGTCCTTAAGACAATTTCACCGTATATAACACCGTATGTGTATAGCAATTGTCTCCCAAGATACAAAGATTTAACAGTGGAAGTGCGAAGCACAAACCACTCTCCGCGAACTCAAACCGAGTTCAAACTTACCAAGAACAGAGAGAGGAGAAGAAGAGAGAACGGCTGCTCCTACTCTAAAATATTCAGAATGTATCTTATGTGGAATGGACTAGGGTTTTTAAAAAGAAAACCTAATCGTAGGGTTTCATGGATTGATATGGAAATTACTTTCTTATCACGTTTTTTAAATTGTAAAGGAAATTAATTAGAGAATAATCTCCAAAGAGATCTATTCCTAATTAAACACGATTCTGTTTTCTTAGTGATCAAGTAAGAAATCAGAATCCAAAACAATTAATACTTTCCTTAATTAAAAACGTCTGACTTAGGGAAGTAGCAAAAGGTCGGTTGTACTCTCATGGTCCAAACGGAGCGGCATTCGTGTACGCAGGACGCGCCCACACACGAGTCGTGCAACCGAAGGTTCGAGGTCCATGATTTGCACCCGCCCCTGCGCGTGCGTGAGAGAGAGCCTCTATGCCACACATGTTGATAAGCTACTATCACACAATCACTTATATACCACATATAAGTGTTTTCCCTAGTCAATGTGGGATGTGCAATTTTCCCCCACATTTTGGGCTCACATTGAGACTCAATTTCTCATTCACCCATTAATCATTTTGTGAGTTTGAGTATACCATTTTGAAGCTCTCACGGAGGAGAATTCAAATATCATTTAATCTTCTATTTTCATGGAATTATCTATACCCAAATAATGCTCTCAAATATGATTTTATCACAAAATTTCCAACAATCCCCCACATGAATGAAATTGACCTAGGAGACATGAGAGATGATGTTTGGTAAGTTCAAACGGTTGAAACCTGCATAGGATAGGTAGGAGTTACCCTTTGAACCTTCCCTTGTAAAGGTATGCTTACTTTACTAGCTGATCAGTAGATGTGATATCCTTGAACTGTTCTGCCGTTTTGTGTAAACGATCACACACCTCACACAGGTATCTTCCAGACCCGATTTGGTTCTCATTGTTATGTTCTTTTTGGCCATGAACATGCGCCTGGTTCTGTGAAAGTCTCTGGAGAATATAGCCCTTCACTATTCTCTTTTAGAAGTGGCCCCACTTCTCTCTCACATAAGTGATTTCTTAATTAAGAGTAACCTGCATTACTCTGCTCGGAGTTCCATAGCTTGGAATTTTGACGCATAAGAATCATTAAAAACATAGTTTAACCTTTTCCCTACGAGCATCACTGTTTCATCATAGGAATAGACTTGAGGGTAACCCCCACAGTGATCCTAACTAAGTCTTACAACTTGGTTGTCGCATTGAACCTAGATCTTGGGATCTCCAGTCAACTAGGTTGGGTTTCCATTGTATTGACTTTTTATTTCATGGGCTTTAGTCCCATTCATCTCGATGATGTCTTAACTAATTCTCTATTTAACCCTTTGGTTAGCGGATCCGCAATGTTATCTTTTGACCTTACATAGTCAATAGTGATAACCCCAGTTGAGATTAGTTGTTTAATGGTGTTATGTCTTCGACGTATATGTCTAGACTTCCCATTATACATGTTGCTCTGTGCTCTTCCTATTGCTGATTAACTATCACAGTGGATGCATATCACTGGCACAGGCTTTGGCAATCTTGGAATATCCTCTAAGAATTGGCATAGCCATTCATCCTCCTCGCCACATTTATCTAATGCTATAAACTCAGATTCCATGGTGGATCTAGCTATACACGTTTGTTTGGAGGATTTCCAAGATACCATAGCACCTCTTAGTGTGAACACATACCCACCAAAGGATTTTGAATCTTTCATATCAGATATCCAGTTTGCATTGGTATATCCTTCTAGGACAACATGATATCTGGTATAATGTAGTCCATAATCACGAGTGAATCGTAAGTACTTCAGTACTCTTACTATTCATTTTCAATGATCGATTCCTGGATTACTTGTGTATCTGCTTACTTTGCTGACTGCATTAGCTATGTCTAGTCTTGTACAACTTGTTAAGTATATCAGACTTCCTATCACTCGAGACTATTCTAGTTGAGAGACACTCTCACCTTTATTCTTTGATAGGTGTAGATTTGTATCTACTGGTGTTCTGGAAATTCCAGAATCATTCTTGTTGAATTTCTCAAGAATCATGTCAACATAGTGTGACTAACTTAGTATGAGTCCATTTGATGTTCTTGAGATTTTCATTCCCAACATTACATCAGCTGGTCCCATATATTTTAAATCTTGATTTCAACATATCCTTAGTAGATTTGATCATTTTATCATCACTACCTACGATAAGCATGTCATCAACGTAAAGGCATAAAATGACATAGCAATTTCCTGAGTCCTTGACATAAACACATTTGTCACATTCGTTGATTTTGAATCCATTTGACATCATAGAATTGTCAAATTTCTCATGCCATTGTTTTGGTGCTTGCTTTAAACCATATAAAGACTTCACCAATTTACAAACTTTCTTTCTTTGCCCTGGAGCGGAAAACCCTCAGGTTGTTCCATGTAAATCTCTTCATCTAGATCTCCATTTAAGAAAGGTGTTTTCATATCCATTTGATACACTTCAAGATTTCGCAAAGCTGCGATAGCAAGTATCATCCTAATAATGGAGGTTATTCTCATCACAGGAGAATATGTATCAAAGTAGTCTAGGTCTTCTCGTTAATTGTAATCTTTAATTACAAGTCTGGCCTTACACTTGTCAATTGATCCATCCGCTTTCATTTTTCTCTTAAAATCCATTTGGATCCTAGCGGTTTACATCCCAGAGGAAGGTCCACTAATTCCCAAGTGTGATTTTGTAAAACAGAGTCAATTTCGCTCTTAATTGCCTCTTTCCACAAGAGTTCTTCTGAAGAGCTTACTGCTTCTTTGAAAGTTCGAGGTTCACCTTCTAGCAAATAGGTCAGAAAATCTGTACCAAAAGACGTTTCCGTCCTTGCTCTTTTGTTACGTCTAGGTTCATCCTCAACATGTGTTCGTTTCAACGAACTCGCTTCATCATTGGATTTACATAGAAATACATGTTCAAAGAACGATGCATTTCTAAATTCCATTATCGTGGTTTTGTGTATATCTGGGATGTCAGATTTATACACCAAAAATCGATGAAATCGATGAGCACTACTGTCCTATGCATATCCAATGAAAATGCAATCAACGGTTTTCGGACCTATTTTCACCTTCTTAGGTGTAGGTACGACCACTTTGACAAGACACCCCCACATTCATAAGACTTTATAGGAAGACTTTCTTCCTTTCCATAGCTCATATGGGGTCTTGTCTTTTTCCTTTCGGGATACCTTATTTAAAAGGTAATTGCTATACAATATAGCTTCACCCCACATGTTCTGAGACAATCCAGAACATATTAACATTGTATTCATCATTTCTTTCAAGGAATGATTTTTCCATTCAGCAACTCCATTTTACTGAAAGAAATACAACGCAGTGGTTTGTTGTATGATTCCATGTTGTGCACATAATTCACCAAACGGTGTTTCATACTCACCACCTCAGACTTTTTGGATACAATATCCTCAGTCTTGTATATCCAATTTAACAACTCCCACGGTTCTTTTGCTGTTTTCGCTATACAACGAGTCTGATAGCCCATTCAGTATGACTCATAAATCCGAATGGTTCCATGCATCAAAAGCATTTCATACCTGAACATCTCTCTCTTCACCAACATTGGGTTTAAGAGCATCTTCAGTCAAGAACCGAGCTAGATTAAGTGTGGTCAAATAGAACAACACCTTTTGCTGCCACCAGTAAAAGTTCCCATGACTCACATATTAGCTCATCACCGGTTCTACCATGTTTCTCACGAATGAGTTGATGGTCGAAGTCGATGTTGCCACACTTGGCCCCAAAATAGGCACATCTCCCACAAGCACTGAATTAACAGCTGAAGTGTCTAGTCTGACGGTCATATTAGCACTAGGAGTCTCAAGTGGAATACTTGTGTTCACGTTTGATTTATCCGCCATAATATTAGGAGGAGATCAACTGAATTAATTTGAAATTAATTCTCATTAAAATAGGTAATATTAAAGTCGAATCAGTTTTGTTTTGAATTCAAAATTTAATATTTCTATTAATCTGGAATTAATAGAGATAAATCATCTTTAAATTGATAATTACAATTTTGAAGTTCAAAAGAATTGATTTTGACAATAATCACCGTTTTAAACATACACATCCAACTTGTTATCACTTTTGGCCTGAGGACCCTCATCAGTTAAGAATCTCACAAGATTCAATATGGTCAGGTAGAGCAACATCTTTTGTTGCCATCTCTTGAAATTCAGACCACTGAATTTTCTCTGGTTTCTCCATACGGTTCATAAGAACCGAAATCGGAGACACAAATGAATTCACCATTGTGGCATTCATTTGACCCACAAAAGGGTTTACCATCGGGTTGGTCAACTGACCCACAATTGGGATGACCGCCAAAGTCTCTTGAGCCATGCTCAGGTTCACAGTTTATTCGGCAGTCATCTTACATAGATAAACCAAACCAAATACTTTAGAACCACAAATATACAATGATATAAACCATTAATTTTTCACAATTATCATTGTTTCTCGGTTTTTATCAAATGCTGATATATCAATCGATATATTTACGTGTAACATAACAATATATATGTACAACAGATAATCCATTTACTAGATTAAACCAGATATGGACCACACTTTTCTATCAGTGTAACACGTCATGTATGTATACTGAAACATAGTATCTGCACTGATATAATATATCAACTCTGGTATACAACAATATATCAATCACTGATATATTAAATATAGTGTATCAAACACTATTCTAGCACTTATCAACACCAATATCTAATCAAGTGCTAACGTATTGATATCAACCGGCATACAGCAATATATCAGGTATTTATACATAATATAAACACTGTTTAGCACTTCAAATATAATATGTATATTTATAAACAAGTACCGGTACCAATTTACCAAAGTAAATTCGATTGGCATCACATCACACTAATGTCAAAATTGATATCAAACAATGAATCAATATTGTCATCAAACACTGTTGTTTAATGAATTGTTCGCCTGATACAAACACAACTGTATCTAAGATTTTATTATGAATCTGTTTGTATGAGATTTTAAGGCTCATACACGATCGTATAAACTGACGAACAGAAATTAAATGTTTATAAAATAAAAACACTGTACTTTATGTCTATTGATATTTTATACGAAGCACTCATGCTTCCATATATCAAAATATGATATATTTGTTATTTCAATAATAACAACACTAATATCAAATAACTTTCACATCGAACCAGTAAAATAATATTCCAAATCAGGAGGAAGTTAATAAGGTGGCTTCAATGGTGTATGGTATGCACGTTTACAGTTGGCCAATAGTGGCGAAGGTTACGACCTATGGTTGGAACAAAAGAAGAGCGTTTGCTCCCAGGCAAGAGGATGAGCGAAGGAATCCGGGGACGAGTAAGGGAATCGGAAAGGACATGAAGGTAAGGGTGGGAGCAGTTTATAGTAGTTTTGACAGTCACAGTGAGAGGTCTTTTGCAGAAGTGGTTAGAAGTAAGGGGCAGAAGGCCAACAACGGTGTGGATCGGACAAACGAGGCATTATCTATGGTGTGGAGGAGAAAGCGATCGGTTGATGAATGGTTATTGAAATGTGCTGTAGGAGTGCTTAAAGAGTTCAAGGAAGTCTCTACGGTTAATAACAGACTCAGGAGCAGAGGATTTTCATTCTCCACTAAGTATCTTGGAGATAAGAGCATTCTATGGTGTTTTGATTCAGAATTGGATAGAGATTCATTAGGAATAAGTTCTTTTGGGAGGACGCCTTTTCAAATATGTCTAGGTGGACTTATTCTTGCATTCCTAAGAACAGATCTCCGTTAAGCTGTTGGGAGGAGTCATTCTTTAAGACTGCAAGGGATTTGATCGGTGAATCTCTTCATGTGGAGGAAGCCACGGTGATGAAAGAAAGGTTAGACATGGGACGCGTATTGGTTCTGGTCCCAAAAGATATATCAGGATTGAGCAATATCAATGTTCAAATGGAATCCAATTGGTTTTCAATGAAGGTGGACGAAGAATCAGAAGTGGTGTTGTACAAATGGATTGCCAACTTTCTGGCGTTAACCGATGGAGAAGAAGAGGAGGCATTTCACCGGTAGGAAAACTTGTCTCCGTTTCAAAATTCAGGGGATGAGGTTTTTTTAGAGGTGCTTGAAACAGCTGGGGAAACGGATAGGGACAGAAGCGGAAAGTGGAAGGTATGGCCAAACAAAAAATGGGTGGATCAAGACTTTCATATAATAGGAAAAAGTTACAAGGCAAGGAATGGTGGGGAAGTCAAACAACCCCTCTTTGAGCTAAGAGGCGACTGTACAGAGGAAGGATGTCCAGCTAATAAAGGAAAGGATTCTTGAGCAAGACTAAAGAGAACTGCAACCATCCCTAATATGAAAGCTAAGCTGATCATTGAAAAGGAAAGCAGGGGTAGGCCTGCGTTTTCCAGGTCTGATTCGTCCAGTGGAGAAGATAGTAGTCCAATGCCATCAGAAGTTGAGCATCGATTTTCAAATTCAAAAAAGGTGGTAGGTGAGACTTCGTTCAAAAGGAAAAAAAAAAGGAGATGTGTCAAGAGCAGACAAGTGGGCCTGATAGGCCTATAAGTTTGTCAAAGGCTTTGGTCCGGGATGATGGAGTTAAGGATGTTTCCTGTGATGGGCTAGAAGGGGCCATGTATGGAAAGGTTTCGGATCAGGAAAAGGAGGTTATTGGAGGCCTTTCTAAACAGGTCCAGAGGGATTTTATGGGGGAGCCCGCTATCAACCTTTAAGTGATTCTTCAAGGTCTAGGAAATGATATGAATTACTCAAAAGTGGATAGTGCAACAGGAAGTAGGTGTTCAAAATCAGGAACTCAAGGAAAGGAGGCAGGTTGATCATCAACTCCAGAGACAAGTGGTTTTTGTGCCGAAAACACTTACAAGAACGAAGAAGCTTCCAACATTGTAGGAATTGGTTCAGTTCAGAATCGGAACATGGGAAAAAAGCCAAGAAAAAAAAAGGTAACATTTTCTCCAAAGGTTCATGCTATGTTAACAAGAAGCTCCAAGAGGGTGGTTTGGAATTTACAAGAAGAGATTGTCCGTGCCATAGAGAGGGGAGTAGCAGCTGGTTTAGAGTCAAAATCCAACAACAAAGCAATAACGGAAGGGGAAAAGAAGTGTGAGGACAACCGTGACAGTGTCCAGCTCAAGGAAACTGTCAAAAGTTGGAATTTGGTTGAGAAGGAGGTGACGAAGGTGATCGAAATGGGAGCAGCTTTGGGAGTCGATTTCATTGGCAAGGAGAATGAAATGATAGAAATTCTAACTTCAAGAGAAGTGGAGGATGAAGTTATGATGAAAGAAACAATGGACCTATAAAGGGGTATGTTTTTTGTTGGTGTTTCTTGTTTCAACGTATCATTTGTTTTTATGTTAGCAATGACGTGGAATGTGAGAGGCTTGGGTAGTAGGGAGAAGAGAAGATTTGTGAGAAGCTTGGTGTATAAACATCAACCTACGGTGTTTATCTTGCAAGAGACGAAACTCTCATCAATTGATCGGGGAATCATTAGCTCTTTAGGTGGGACAATTTTGTCTAGAGGGATGTGTGTGGATGCAAATGGGTTAATTGGTGGTTTATTGACTTTGTGGAATGATAATTTTTTTCTAGTCAAAGATTGCATTTCTAACCAATGATGCATCATTTTAGTGGGCGTTTTATTGAGAATCAATAAGGAGGTTGTCTTTTGTAACGTATATACGGCAAATGTGGAAAATGAGAGGAAATAGCTGTGGGAGTTTATCATTGTTGACAGCGATTTTTCGTGGTCACCTGGTCAACGATTTGATTTCGGTTTATTTTAGTTTATGAATGTGAATGGTTGAAAATATTGAGAACGAAAAGAATAACAAATGGAGATACGTGATAAAACTCCAATGACCGGAGAAACATCCACGGGTTGTTGCTTTAGCAACGAAGTAAAATTCACTATGAAGAACTGTTACAAAAATACTGTACTCTGATCTCTCTAGCTATTTCTCGCGTACCCCTTATTTTGTGTGTTACAGGGGTATTTATACATTATGTTACTAGGGTTTGTAGGTGTCGCTAGGGTTTGGTGTCGTGGTGCCCAAGTTTTGGGCGATTGTCCAGTCCTAGACGGATTATGTTTCCTTCTTGAATGTAACATGTTTCCCGATTTGGTTGGGTCCGAGTTCGGGACTGACTCCTTCTCTTTATTTGCGGGAAACCTATTTGTTTCTTTGTTAAACTCTGGGCATCCGCACCGTTGTTTACTGTGGGGATGCTGGTTGCTGATTCTGCCCACGCGTTCAGGGTGTGAATGCTGGTAACTATCTTGTTTATCGATTCCCGAGTATGCCCGAGCAAGCTTTGCTGGCCGAGCTGATTTTCTTCATTTGTGGTTGGGTTGCTTCAATCTTTCCCGAGTAAGTTACTGTGGGGGATTTCTACCCCTTCGAGTTGACTTCTCTTGACTTCTGCTTACGTTGCTTCTTATGGTGATGAGATGTCCTTTATGAGGTAGACACAATTCTTTAGTTAGTCTTGAATAATGTTCACAACTTAAGTTAAAGGTTGAGCACCTTTATCTTGTTAAAGTTGTAGAATTCTTTTACTAGCATTTGAGTGGGATCAAATGTGTTATGATGAGTCTAAAATCATTGGAGGGTCTTCGAGTAAAAGAATCTAGTGCACTGGGTGCATTGAACTGGATTACAATGAAATACTTTATCCAGAACCGTCAATAGATAATAGTCTTTTCATTATCAGGATAATCGGAGAGTCTATCTCAATCCTGAGATAAATGATGGACTTATGGTTGCAAGTGGTATCATTTGAGTTATCAATGAGTACGATTATATAGCATAGTCTATCCTCGATAGTTTGGTGGTATTCATTTGTTAATCGATAGAGGACTTCATTTATAGATATGGACATCGTGGCTCCATTTATTAAATGAGAGTAGAATATTATCATATGGATGTTTTGAGGTAGGGGTGGGCGCGGTTCGGTTCGGTTCGGTTTTAGCCAAAACCATATTGAACCGTTATATTTTCGGCTTTTGAAAACTTGAATCGGTTTAAACCGTATTGGATCATGAAACCGAATTGAACCGAACACCTTTATCTCGGTTCGGTTCGGTTCGGTTCAATTCGGTTTTGGGCCTATTGGGCTTGTTGGGCTTTGAGGTTTTTTTTATATAATTTTTCATTTTTTGTATCCTTTAACAACTATTTTGTATTTGGACCTTTGGATAATTGATTTTGGGCAGTTTTTTTTAACGATCCCTCACATTCAAAACACATCTAAATAGACCCCATTAACCAAATTTAATTCTATATATATATATATATATATATATATATATATATATACCTGTTATCCTACTCAATAGCTACTACCATTCTAGATAGGGTCTTATAGGAAAACTAGAAAATTAAAATTAGGCTTATTTTATTTTATTTTTTATTTAAAGGTCGGTTCGTCAGTTCGGTTCGGTTTTGGAATGTCCAAAACCGAAACCAACCCATATTCAATGTGGTTCATTCGGTTCGAACCAAATTGAACCGAATTGACCATGTGAATCGAACCGAACACCATATTTCGACTCGGTTCGGTTCGGTTCAATGAACCGTGCCCACCCCTATTTTGAGGTATTGGATATTAAATCTTAACGTTAAGTTTTCGATAGAGTCTATTGAAACATGGCTTCTGGACAAGTCAAAATATCCAAGTTCAAAATATGGTCATATGAGTAAATATGGTAACTTGGAGAGCTATAGGCGGTCTATGAGCTCTTGGCGATTACTGATATTCTTCACGAGGATACACCATCTCCTATAAGATTGTCTAGGGTATGAATGAGAATCATTTACTTATTCCATCTTTATTTAAGAGTGCAATTTTAGTTCTTTAGTGGAATGAACTAAAATTAATAGATTGAACCTAAGTGAATCATTTGTTGATTGTGATTAGGTTATGTCTATTGGAGCTTAAATTTAGATAGGCCCGCCAAGATCCCCAATCCACACGGACTTGCATGGATCACTTGATATATTCTACCGGACCAATTTATGGGTCCATCAAGAATTGTATTTAATATATTAAGAATATAATTTGCACATTATTTATTTAATGGGTTGATCAATTATATTAATATATTAATGAAAGGCATGTGGGCTTGTTTCTTTTAGTAAGAATGGGTCTGGTTCACATGTGGGCCTTTTATTAAGGTCCAATGGATTTAATAAAATAGAAAAAACAATATATAGATATATTAATATATATGGCACATGGCCGAGATATATATATGATATTATGTTGTTTTATTTTTATTATTTGATTAAATGAAAATTAATTAATTGATTAATTAATTATTTAATTACAAATCAAAATCTTTTTCTGACTAAGAAATATGTTTCTTAGTAGTATACTATTATGGTAATATAATTAAAATAAAAGACTTTATTTGGTAAGTAGATAAATAAGGGATTTATTTATCTAGTCAAAGAAGGAAGTCTTTTATATAGTCATAAATACAATAAAGAGTTGGATTAAGGTTTGGAATTCTAAGGAAATCTACTTAGAGTTAGGATTTAGGTCAAAAGGCAAAAATCCTATTTGGTAGAGGAATTTGGTCACCCTAATTATGTAATGCAAGTTGAATTCTAAGATATATATATTATATATATGCAAGTTTAAATTCGGGCAGATATATATAATATATATGCAAGTTGAATTCATGTGCAAGATATATATAGCAATATATGCTTTTCGATCAAGCAGAGAGATATATATAAATAATATATTGTGCACTAGATATATATATATTATATATTACGCAAGGAGATATATATAAATAATATATTGTGCACTAGATATATATATTATATATTATGCAAGGATATCGGGATATACATATA
This sequence comes from Acer saccharum, assembly GCA_030490815.1. Taxonomy (NCBI): domain Eukaryota; kingdom Viridiplantae; phylum Streptophyta; class Magnoliopsida; order Sapindales; family Sapindaceae; genus Acer; species Acer saccharum. The sequence continues at coordinate 64,649,705 of CM059867.1, forward strand.
TAATATATTGTGCAAGAGCACGAGAGATATATAAGATGTACTGTGCAAGAATATCGCTATATATATAGATCATATATTCAGCTAACCCTAATGCTTACTTAAGAGTTATTTTTCTTTTGCTTAAGAAAAAATAAAATCCAACTCTTAGATTAGTGTGAAAATTCGATCAAGAGGAAAAGAGAGAAAAGTTTGTTCTTATTTCGATAGTGCACTAGTAACTTTTATATCAAAAGGTTTTGTGCACAATTTCAAATAAGGTTCACGCGAGTTTCGATCTAATGATTGTGAATTCAAAAGTGACCGGAACATTCTTTGTAGCCTCTTGGAATTTGTTGTGACTAACGAAAAAGAAAAAGTTTTGTTAATCCATCCTCAGGTACACAATTCAAAGAGAAGGGAGACCACGCTCCTAGGTGATTCACGTTCGTGATTGGATTGGAAGATCTTGCGGATTACCATCAACGCAATGTCAATCGGATCACGCGACAAAGGTATGATATCTTTAGTATTATATGTTAATTAATTAGAGGGTTAAGGTTCAAATTATGGAAAAAAAAAATTAAACTATACTAAACCTCTTTTTAGTCTCACTTCCGCTGCGTTGACCGTATTTTTCCCTACAAACGCCTTGCTGGTGTAATACACTGGTCTCTGTATTCCTTCCTCTATTCGGATCAATACCGAGCTTATTGCCACTTCTGTGACCGAGAGGTATAGGTACAATGTCTCTCCAACCACCGGCTTTGAGAGGATGGGTGCTCGCCATAAGTACTCTTTCAACTTCTAGAAAGCTGCTTCACATTCTTTGTTCCACTCGAGCCCTTTTCCTTTCTTTATTGCTTTAAAAAACGGGGCACATCTATCTGTTGATTTTGCAATAAATCGGTTGAGTGATGCAAGATATCCCGTCAGCCTCTGTACGTCCTTTAGCGTTCTTGGCGAAGCCATCTCTTCTAATGCTTTGATCTTTTCGGGGTTCATTTCGATGCCTCTCTGATGCACCTGGAAACCTAGAAACCGACCTTATGGTACCCCGAATACACATTTGCTCTGGTTAAGTTTCATCTTATACCTTCTTAAAACCTTAAAGGTTTCTTTTAGATATTCCGCGTGTCTCTCTGCCGTGACACTTTTGGTCAGCATGTCATCTACATAGACCTCCATGTTCCTCCCAATCTGCCGAGTGAATATCCTGTTCACCAACCTCTGGTACGTTGCCCCGGCATTCTTCAATCCGAATGGCATCACCTTATAGCAATACAACCCTTGGTCTGTGGTGAATGCTGTTTTCTCTTCGTCGGCTTTATTCATTCGGATCTGATTGTACCCCGAGTAAGCATCCATGAAGCTTAACAATTCGTGCCCTGCTGTTGCATCCACTAGCTGGTCGATCCTTGATAATGGGAAGCTGTCTTTCGGGCAGGCCTTGTTTAAATCTATGAAATCCACACACATTCTCCACTAGTCGTTCTTTTTCTTGACTAGCACCACATTGGCCACCCATTCCGGGTACTTGACTTCCCTTATTGATTCTGCGGAAAGTAACTTCCCTACTTCATTTTTAATAGTTACACTCCTTTTGGGGTTGAATAGCCGCATTTTCTGTTTTACCGGGCGGAACTCCGGGTTGATGGAGAAGCAATGTGATATCACCTTCGAATCTATCCCTAGCATATCTTCGTGACTCCAAGCAAAAACATCCTTGTAATCTCTTAGTAACGTGATGAGCTGGGCTTTGACATGTACATTCAAACTTGCCCCTACCTTCACTGTCCTACTCGGATCCTCTAGGTCCAGTGCCACTTCTTCGGTCGGCTCATCTTTCTTAGCTTCGGGTTCTTCTCTGGGATCCAACTCAAATTCTTTTGGTACTTCTGCCTGCTCTTCAGGTTCACCAACCTCTTGCTCGGCTGTTACCGCGTATACTTGGTGTACTTCCCTATCTTTATACACTAATAAGTTTGCTCTTCGGGCCAATTCTTGTGACCCCTTTACCACTCCTACCCCATATTCTGTCGGGAACTTCATCATGAGGGCGTAGGTTGTTGTCACCACCTTGGCTTTATTCAAGAATGGTCGGCCCAGTAAGGCGTTGTACGGCCAATTTTATGTATCCACCACCACGAAGTCGAGTAGCACTGTTTTTTGGCAAGGAGCCTTCCCGACCTTCACGGGTAATTTCACCGTGCCAAGCGACCTTACTTCGACTCCTCCAAATCCTCTAAGGGGTGTGGGAAATGGTTGTAAGTCTTTCCTTTCTAGCCTCAGCTGGTCATATACTTCTGCACTTAGAATATCTGCTGAGCTCCCATTGTCAATCAAAATTCGATGAACCTCTTTATGACCAATCCGTGCACTGATCACCAACGCGTCATTTAGCCTAACATATACTCCATGTGAATCGGCTTCTGTGAATATGATCGGGTCCCAGCCCTCCTTGATTCTCTTCGGGTCAGGTTCAATAGAATTGACGTCCAGGTCTCTCCTGCCTCCACGGCCTCCCGGATTTCCTAGGTCCTTTCCCTGTTACTCTTGCTAGTCGCTGGTCCCCCAAAGATGGTGTTGATTGCTCCTTCATCCTCAGCTTTCTTAGGACTAGGCTTTCTTGCCCGCCCGTCCGTCCTGTCGGCTATCCTTCTGTCCATCCGTCCTGTCAACCTTTTTTAAGACGATGTCTTTCAAATGTCCTTCCTTAATGAGGGTTTCGATGTGGTCCCTTAGCTGGAAACACTTAGATGTCTCATGCCCATTCTCCTTGTGGAACCTGTAATACTTGGTGGTGTCCCTCCGAGCATACGTTGACTGCTTAGGCGGCTCTTTAGACATGTTCTTTTCTTCTAGGATTGCCAAAATTTCCTCTTGATCTTTCTTCAATGGGGTATAGTTTGTATATCTGCCATTGAACTTCTGCCGCGGCTGATCGGTTTTTGGGTCATATGCTCGATGTCCATCCCGACCATCCCGCGCCTTATTCTTCTGTTTGTCACCTTTGGTATCAGGCGCCTTTGCTTGGTCTTTGGTTTTAGACCCTTCTAGGCGACCGCCATGCATGAAGTAACCTCCTGTGGTAATTTCTTCCTCCTCAGCCAGGGCATAACCCCGGCCATGTCCATCATATCGGCATAACTGGTTAGTCGGGCTCTTCGGAGGTCAAATGATAATTGACCGTTCTAGAGGTTGTTAATGAACGCGGCAATTATGGCTTCATCATTTGCACTCTCAATCTCGGATACTTCCTGACCGAACCTCCCCAAGTATTTCTTCAGTGACTCGTCTTTCCCCTGTTTTAGCTGGGACAAGTGGGCCACCGACTTCTTCCTATGTACATTACCGAGGAATTGCCTTGAAAAAGCTTTACTCAGCTCGCTGAAGTCGCCTATACTCGCTGTTGGTAACCTGTCGAACCACCTGGAGCCTAAATCCCCGAGAGTTTTGGGGAAATTCAAACACAGCAAGGCGTCATTGTAGACATACTGGGCCATGGCACTCTTATACCTTCTGACGTGTTCCTTCGGATCAGTATCTTTTTTGAATTGTTCTAAGTGAGGCATCCTGAATCTCTCCGGGAAGGACGTCATCAGGACTTCGTTGGTGAAAGGGCTTTCGGACTCGTCGTCCGATAATTCATTATGCCCGTATCGCCTGACTAAAGAATCCATCTGTCGACGGTTATTCTGAACTTCCCGGGTCAAACTCTGTATGAGTATGTCCCTGTCTCCTTCCGGTTCTCCCATCGCATTGAAATTCTGACTCACGGTCAGCTTTTGGCCCCTTTCCTCTGGATTCAACTCTCCATGTCCTCGGTGTAGGCCATGCAACCGAACTGTGCCCCTTTGGTGCTTGCGATGATAACTCTACTCACTCTCTCCTGAGGATGATGATCAGGCTCTCCGATGAGTACGTCTCCTAGGGCGATCTCGATCCCTGGCCACCCGATCCTGATCATGCCTTCTGTTAGAATCATCCTCCTCTCTATGCTCCCTGCTATCCCTGACTAACCTTTCAGGTAAAATTGCTGGCCTGTCTGCAGGACCTTGGCCAGCCTTTACGGGTGCATCCGGCGTTGGTACCACCACCATGGAACGTAATCTTGTTGCCTGCTAATTTGGGGCGGAAAGATTGTGAGGTGACATCAAACCCTCCGTGGTGGAAAGGTCAACTCCCTGCCTCGCTGCGTCCGATACGAGTTACTGTAGAGAAGCACGGAATCTTTGCACAATTTCTTCATTAGTTGGGGGGAAGCGTTGGAGGCCAGCCAGGGTAGTTGATTGATCTGCCGTTGTTAAGGTTGCATCCGCAGTGTTGGGAGTGGCATCATCCTCCAATTCGTTAGTAGGTAATCCGTGACTGTACCTGGAATCGCTACCATCTCCTTCACCGGCCATTGTCTCACAAGTGCTTTAATCTAGCCCCCTTCTTCTAGCGCCAATTGTTGACGGTGATTTTTCGTCAACACTCAATCGATGATTTGAGATCACGTTTGTGGGTGATAATAATTGAATCTTAATACCATAAAATAATAAGCAAGAGATACGTGGTAAAACTCCGATGACCGGAGAAACGTCCACAGGTTGTTGCCTAAGCAACGAAGCCAAAATTCATTATGAAAGAATATTACAAAAATACGCTCTGGTCACTTGTCTGCTAAAAAAAAAAAGGTATCTCCCTCCCTTATGCGTTACAAAGGGTATTTATACATGCTCTTCCTAGGGTTTGGGGGTAACGCTAGGGTTTAGTGTCGTGGCGCCTAAGTCTTAAGCGGTTGCCTAGTCCTAGTTGGATTCTGTTTCCTTCTTGGGCGTGATATGTTTCTTATTTCGGCTGAGTCCGATTCTGGACAGGATTCTTTCTTCTTTATTCGCGAGAGACCTGCTTGTTTCCTTGTTAAACTCTGAAGGGTTGTACTGCTACGTTTTGTGGAGGTGCTCATTGCTGATTCTTTCCTTGCGCTTGGGAAGTGAGTTTCCGTAACCATCTCTTCTTGTTGATCCCCGAGTACGCCCGAGTACGCCCGAGTGGATGATGTTGCCCGAGTTGGTTCTCTTTGTTTGTGATCGGGTCGCTTTGGTTTCAGCCGAGTGGGTCACTTGGGGAATTTCCCCCTTTTGAGCTGACTTTTCCTGTTTCCTGCTTATATGGCTTCTTTGTGAGGATGACGTGTCCTTTACGACGATTTTTACCTATAACAAAACTATATTTGATTAAAAATAGATTTGTTGGATATGGCTTGAATTACCAAAGGTTATCGAATGAGATACAACCAATGCGGAGACTTCTTGGAGACGTGAGAGCGTTTGGGAGTATGAGGTTATATTTGAGGGAGGCTTGAGGACATTGAGGAACTGAAGAAATGAAGAACAATGCAAACTGCTGTCAAAACCGCTGTGGCTTTGACAGCGGTAATGACAGCAGTGGTAATCATTGTGGATTTTTGTAGCGGAACTGAAAACGGTCCAATTCCAGTGGATACCGCTATGAAAAGCGCTGTGGCTTCCAGAGCGATACTGAGAGCAGTCGACGATGATGTGACGCATGGATCACGGTTTTCTGAGTGATCAAGTTCAACACGGTTTAAGAAGTGGGTGGCCAATTGCAACTTGAATCGTAGTCAATCACAAGCATGCGTTGAATCAAGAAATATTCATGAAAAAGGAAATATGTTGTTTCTAGAAGTTCTTATGATTATAGGAATATGATTTCTCCGTAAAAGAAGACTTGTCATAAATAGGAAATAGTATTTATATGGAACAAGTAATTTTATACGTATAGGAGTAGGATTTTCTTTTATCTTAAACTCTCTATAATTCATATAAATAGACCATAATAACTAGGTTATTTGTGGTAGAGCAAAATAGCAAATACTATAGAGATCTCAAAGTGAGCATTGAGTGTAATTGGGTTTGGGGTATTATTTTTAGAAAGAGAATCCTGAGTGTGTGGTTGTAACAATTTACTACATATTGGAACTTTCTCTTGTCGTTCTGACGGCCATGGTTTTTTCCTTGTTTTTTAGGTTTCCACGAAAATACTTGTGTTGTGTGTGATTGGATTTAATTACTTCTCTTCATCTTATCTTTTCTTTATTATTGTGTTTATTTGTGTTCTATCTTGCAACGCTTCCACGCCTATAGTGACGTTTGTTCACTAACAAGATTCACCCAATCAATTTTATATACAGATCACTAAAGTATAATATTGATGTAGTAATAAAATATTTGAAGCTGACAATAGGATATCCCAATAAGTGAGTGGAGGACCTTATGGGATCAAGCATCTTACACTTACACATATACCAATAAGGTGAGTCACACTCAGACATCATCGTATTTCAATTTATGTGCAGTTTAATGATAGCAACTTGGAATAACTTTTATGATGCATTTATAATTAAGCACTTGGAGTTGGAGTTAGTTGTAACTTGTAGAGCAAGAAAAAGCTTCACTTTTTATTTATTTATTATTATCTGAGAAATCACTTTTTCTTTTTTTAAGCACCAGAAAAGTGAGTTTTTATTGTCTACTGTAATATAGAACACACATATTCCAAGATATAAAGTGAACAAGTATATATATATCTATCGCGATTATATACATAACCATATATATATATTCGTATAATACTCCTATATAGAGATAAGTTAATACTCCTATATTATATGAGTTTTATATGAAACTACATATCATTAATTAATAACTAATAAGATTTTTTACAAAATCTAAATCACTTTAGAATTAGAGATAAGTTAATGCAAACATCACGCCATAAAATCACTTCCTTAGATGATAAAGTCAAGGAAGCAAAGTTATAGGCGGGCCACCATATATGGTTCCCTTTTCTTTTGGTTTGCCTAATTGGTTCACTTGGGAATATGGCGGACATGCGTATGTTTCCTTGACTTTTCTGTGTACTACAAGAAAAATAGGCTTTTATTACGGTTTTTATTAGCTGTGATCAAGTTATAATAGTCTTTTTAATCCGTCGTATGTTAATGACGTATTTTAAAACTGACATAAAAGTATCACGATCTTTTAAATATGTCATAATTTGATCACAATTTTTATTAACCATGACCAAGTTATCATACATTTTCATAACCGTGATCAAGTTGTCACACATTATCATAACAGTGATCAAGTTATCACGAATTTAATTAACGGTGATCAAATTATCACATTTTTTTTATGTGTAATAATCACATTATTTTTTAGTGTGATAAAGAAAGATGTTTCTTTTATTTGTAGAATTATACTAAACAATAATTTTAAATTCTTAATCTCTCAAATTTGTATCGTGTAATACTTTACGATATAAAATAAAATCAACAAAGTACAAGTAGTCATGAAATCTCTTTTTTTGTAGTGAAATATTAATAACTTGGATTGAAATATTACAACATATTTAATTAAAAAAAGATGACAAAATTTTTTTAAAAAAAATCTGTCAATTTTTCTTTTAAGACCATCAATATGTCATTTTGATTTTTTTTTTTAATTACTTTATTTGGTATAACTTTTTTTATATGTGTCATTGAAAAAAGTGGACACAAGTTAATATCATAGGTTTGTCCACATCATATCTTTAGGCTAATATCATACATATTTTAAAAGATATATATCTCCCCACTTTCTCACTATAGCCGTCACTTTCTCCCCTCTCCCACTTTTTTTTTTTCTCTCATCTCTTACTCGCATTCTTCTTTTTTTACACAAAAAGAAAATAAAAATAAGAACTCTTGCCATGGTGAGTGCTTAATTTTTTTTTTAATGTATTTATTTATTTTTTATCAGTTATTTTCTTATGTATCAATTGTGAATTTGTTATAGTCTCTGATATAGAACAATGAATTTCTTCAACACACTTTTTGTGTTTTGAACATGAATGTTTAATGTTTATGGAAAATAGAAGATAATGTTCTCTATTTTCAAGGAGAAAGTTGATAACAACATGAACAAGAGGTTTGTTAATATTTTGTTTCAGTCTCCTTTTATTTTTCTCATTCTTTTATTGTTAAAATAAGTTTTAATTGTGATTTGATGTTATAATGTAGTTTGAGTTTTTTTTTTTTTTTTTTTTTGTCAATAAATCATTATTCAAATCTTACTCATATTGTTTCTCATACTATGCAGCTGTATACTCAAAAGGAAACCTTGAGGAAGATGAACAAAGAAAATTTACACATACTTTTAAATAGTTTTTTAGTAGAGTGGTTTGTATTTTAGGGTTAATTTTTGTGATAGAGTTTTGTATTTTTTGATTATGATGTTTTTTTTTATTTTTTTATTTTTTATAACTGTACAAAGTCCAAGTAATAAAAGAGTATTGATTTTATTTCATTGATACTTCAATTGAAAATTTATACAAAATGTACAGATATAGAAAAAAAAATATATTGATGTGATTCTAATGATAGGAAAGTAATAAATTACACAAAATCAATACAATCAAATAATTAAGGAATTAAGCATTGATTGTGAGTCAAAAAGCAAGAGAATTAATTTAATTCCTAGAATCACCTACTTTCCTAATAAATGAGATCCTTACTATTATAAATTTACCAAAAATAAAGCCGGATCTCCTCATAATAAATAAATAAATATAAATATGTATATATATATATATATATATATATATATATATATATATATATAATCTCTTCTTAATAGAATAATAGGCATTTGGAAGTCAATTGTTAATGTTGGTTTTACACCATTATAAAATAATAACGTTTGTAAATCGTCGAGAATATATCATGGACAAAAACTATTATTGATTTATGACGGTTTTTAAAAACCGTAATAAACTTTTTATTACACTGTCTTTAACAACGCATACAAAACCGTCATCAAAACCCTTTCATAATGGTTTTTGACTATCATGAATAGCAATTATTCTTGTATTACAATGGGTTCTAACTTCTAACTTCTAACTTCTAACTACAGCTACTAATATTAATACACTAAGGGTGTGACAAATATGCTTTAGAAGTTGGAGAATAATAATTGAGTTTACAAAATAAATTAACTTCCCCTAATTACTATTTTTTTTTTGAAGTATTATATAATTTCAGGGTTTTTTTTGGATGGAAGATCGGAGGACTCGAACCCACAACCTCGTGGGAGTATCTCAAAAATTTATCAAGCATTTTCAAACAATTGTCAGCACCTTAAAAAAATAATAAATAAATAAATAAATAAATAAATAAATAAAGTGGAGTGGTGTGTTTATCTGAGAAAGTAGGATCATCACAATTCACTATGGAAATGTTGGGTTCAAAAATTAAATAGCACTATTTGGGGCGGTTTTTTGGTAACTGTCACCACTTTACTAATGTAAGTTTAAAAGGCACCTATTTGAGTGACCAGACAAAAATACCCTCATTTGTCTGTTTGTGCAATTTCAAACGGTGAGAGAAAGTGAGAGAAAAAGTGAAAAGTGAACAGCCCAAAAGTCACCGGACGGTCCAACAGCCCTAAACTCGACGGAAACTGTACGGTTAACCCCCGGCGACGGCGCTACAGTAAACGCAACAGTAATGGCATCGACGAGAAGTCACCGGAGATCTCAAAAGACTCGGGTAAGTTCTTGTTCCTGACGCGTTTTTCCGGTTGATAATTTCATGTTTTTTGATGTTTGATGCCATACTCATGATGTAGATTAGGTTGGATTTGTGATTGTGGTTGATTGTGGTTGACTGTGTTTGCACGATGAGGTTAGGTTAGGGTTTTAGTTTCAGAAAAGAGTTGTTTTGAGGACGATGAATTTCTGGGTTTCCGTGACTTTTGTTTAGTGTGTCGTGACTTTTATTTAGTGAATCGTGACTTTTGTTTAGTGAATCGTGACTTTTGTTTAGTGAATCGTGACTTTTGTTTAGTGTGTCGTGACTTTTGTATATTGTATCGTGACTTTTGTATATTGTATCGTGACTTTTGGATAGTGTGTCGTGACTTTTGTTTAGTGTGTCGTGACTTTTGTATGGTGTGTCGTGACTTTTGTATTGTGTCCCGTGACTTTTGGCTTTTGTTAACTGTTTCATGATAGCAGTATAGTTTCCCGTGACTTTTGATAAGTGTCCCGTGACTTTTGTATACTGTCCCGTGACTTTTGATAAGTGTCCCGTGACTTTTGTATAGTGTCTCGTGACTTTTGTATAGTGTCTCGTGACTTTTGTATAGTGTCCCGTGACTTTTGATAAGTGTCCCGTGACTTTTGTATAGTGTCTCGTGACTTTTAATGAATTTCCCGTGACTTTTGTATAGTGTCCCGTGACTTTTGATAAGTGTCCCGTGACTTTTGTATAGTGTCTCGTGACTTTTAATGAATTTCCCGTGACTTTTGTATAGTGTCCCGTGACTTTTAATACACTTCCCATGACTTTTAATTCAGTGGTCCAATCATGAACTTATATGCTTTTTTTCTGTGAATATGCAGATGAGGAATGACCCAAAGGATTTTCTGAAGACTCCAGAGGAAGATTGGTTCAACGGAAAAATTAATCGCCATGACCATTTCGATGACCTGGAATATGTTGACACTGCACTTAACAGTGTACCTGAAGATTTGAAGATCGAAGATGTACGTCGGTTTACTGAGTCATGTTTCGGTCATTTCCTTCAGATGCATCGTCAGAATAATTTTTCGGGTGGGATTGTCCATCGGCTACTTCTACGCGAGTTGCATCATGATGGGCCGGCTGATGAGATGAGATTTTTGTTAGGGAAGCATATTGTCCGGTTCTCGAAGACTGAGTTTTGTCTAATCACCGGCTTGAAGTTTGGACTCGAACCCGACACGGCGAGGTATGAAGTGGTTGAGAATGGCATACATGATCGGTACTTTCGGGGTCAAGAAGAAGTCGAGATTGAAAAGTTGAGAGCGGTGCTGCGGATCGGTATTTTTGAACAGCAGTACGATGCGGTGAAGCTTGCCTTATTGTTTATGCTGAACCGGATACTGATGGGGTTCGATGGGAGAGATAAAGTTCCAGTATGGCAGTTTCGCCTAGTTGAGGACCTGGACGCTTTTGATGTGTTCCCGTGGGGCACACACGTGTATAGGCGGTCTATTTACGGTTTCAAGCGGGCGTTTGATGGTCCACGACAGCGGTTGGCTGAAAAACGGCGACAAGAGGGCGAGGACCTTGACGTACAGAACCTCGAGTTGTCGTACAACATATACGGTCTACCGCATGCACTACTGGTGAGAATTTCAAGTTTGAATCCGTACTTTAATAGTAGTTTATTTTATATGACTATTGTATTTACGTGTATCGTACTTTTTCTATTACGCAGGTATTTGCCTTTGAGGTTATCCCAGAGCTTGGCATCAGTAAATGTGGGATTCGCCGGATAATCGATCTACCCCCCCCACGTATTCTGAAATGGGAATTGAGTCAGCGACCTAGGGGGAAAAAGCTGGATGCTGTTTTTACAAAAAGGGTAAGTGCTGATGTTGTTAATGTTGATAGTTAATACTATATATACAATGACAACTATTTAACTTAAATTTCAGATGGTCGCATGGCCTGAATTGGTGCCGACGGTTGCGGAGAGGGCTGAACGGTACATCGAAGGCATAAACCTAGAAGCAAATCTGTATGATTCCGATCACATCCCAGATCCAGAACGACATAGGCCTGCAGGACCCAGTGATACCGAGGCTATGTTTTCCCGACGGGATGATAGGGAGGCTTCGTATTCTGAAGGCACTGGTACGGAGGGTTCAGAACTTGAGGGTGGCAATAGGCGTAGGCGGGTACGATTCACGATGCCCAGACAGCCTAGACGTGAAGGTGCTGTAGACCTAGAGGCTCGCACTGAGAGTCTCCGGACGCGTACACAGCCTCAACCTGGAGGTGATTCACGTAGAGGGGATCCAGAGGTACGTAAAAAAAATAAAACCCTATTATTTAATTCCACTCGATTGAACATTTTAAGTTCTAACAGAGTTTGAAATCCTTTCAGGGTTGGGACCAAAAAATCGATGAAGTCATGGCTGAAGTTAAATCTGTACGGGATGAGGTCATGGCTGCTATCAGAAAAAGTGATGAGGCGCGAGACAAGCAGTATGGAGAGTTGCTGGATATGATCAGGGCGCTACAGGGGAAGACGCCGCAGTCCCGTATGGATGGTCCACCATTTGATGACCCACCATTCGATGACGGGCATGGAGGAGACTTTAGCCCCGGCAGGACAGGTGCTGGTCAGGATAGGACATCGCCAGGGAGCAGACATGGGCAGCCACCAACTACGGAGGGTCAATCTATGGACACAGTATCCGGTCAGGGAGGTCAAGGTGCGACAGAACGAGAGGAGGTACCCGGTGATACAGAGATAGCAGAGGCAGCACAGTTACCTTCTCCGGTTTTACCTGACAGCACTCCCGCGATTGAGACAGCACTGGTTCCATCGGCGGCAGCTGGTGGCTCAGAGCTACCACTGGGACAGTGTCCGTCCTTACAGAGCACCCCACCGCCGGTCGTGGACACCAGTGAAGTGCGACCCCTGAAGCGAATCAGGCGTGGCCTTCCCATTCCCCAGAGCGATACACGGAGGGATAGTTCCTCCAGTCAGCGCACCCCTCCGCCTCAGAGCGATACACGGAGGGAGAGTTCCTCCAGACAGCGCACCCCTCCTCCTCAGAGCGATACACGGAGGGAGAGTGTATCCTCACACCGCAGCCATCCTCCTCAGAGCGGTACTCGGAGGGAGAGTTCCTCCAGACAGCGCACCCCTCCTCCTCAGAGCGGTACACGGAGGGAGAGTTCCTCCAGACAGCGCACCCCTCCTCCTCGCGATACACGGAGGGATAGTGTATCCTCACATCACAGCCATTCTCAGAGTGATGCACAGAGGGTGAGTTCATCCAGACAGCAGACCCCTCATGAGCGCACCCCTCCTCATACGGATCCCAGTGGCCAGTACCATACTCCACCTATGGTACCGCGTGTTCGCAAGCCAGGTTGGATGTTGCTGTCCCCATACACAAACCCCTGTCTACCGAAGAAGCCGAGGACCATGCCACCGACATCAGCTGCATTGGCGCATGTATTCAGTCCCCATGACTTGATAGATCCCTATTACATTGCAGCGTACAAAGCCTACAAGAGGAACACGACGGGGGAAACGTAAGTATTCGTGTTCATTTTGCAACATTTTATTATTATTACTTGGTTCTCTAACTTGTTCAACAATTATGCAGACGTGATGTGGATCTACCTTTACCAGTTGGCGTAACTTGGTTCCAACGGTTCCAGACCAACTTCATGGACTTGGAGGAATCGGTATGTTAATTAGTTAACGTATTGTGTATAAGTTTGTATGAGTAATAGTTGATTCATAATAATATAAAATGTTTACATTGTCAGCACATGGACGCGTACCTGAATATTCTACGGAAGCGTCAGCGAGCATACCCCGACGTGTACACTCCGAGGGTCAACTTACTCCATACACAGTTCTTTGTAAGTGTCTGTACTGATAGGTTTTCATTTGTGCATTGATGTGGTAATTAATGCTGCGATTATGTAATTGATGTACAGTCATACTTAGAGATTCAGTGGCGGCAAATATTCGGTCCTAGGGTTGAGGGCAAACCCCCAACTGCATGGAAGATGCTGGAACACAAGTGGCCTACTGAAGACCTGAAGATGGTCCGAGGAATGATCCCATACGGATCCCGACCATGGCACGAGGTTGATTATGTAAGTGTTCCAATTATTTTTGTTTACATAATGTAATATATTATGTTTAAAATTCCGTCAAATAAGACTATGTTAAACCACGTACAGGTTCTCATTCCTTGCAACCTTGGAAGGGAGCATTGGGTACTGGCGAGCCTAGATCTCAGGGAGGGGAAGATCTATCTGTTAGACTCGTTCAGACAGCAGGTTCCCTGGGAGCACAGGCTGAAGCAGGTTGCATGCCTACGTTGGTTTATTCCGTCGATGTTGCATCAGATCGGGTTTCACGATAGCAGAAAGGCGGATGATACGACGTACAAATTGTCGAAGAGTGCCTTTCGGATGAGCATCCTGGACGGAAGACATGGGGTGCCTCAACAACAGCAGAGGTATGTTATTTTTAAGAATTTATTCTATCCCATTAGGTTTTAATAAAATTACAGTCTAATGGTTATTTAATTGGTGATTTTGCAGCGGTAACTGTGGTGCCCATGCTTTGAGATTGGCAGAGTACTTGCTAGCGAACAGGAAGGAGTTCGACTGGACGGAAGATGATATGGGCACCATGAGGGAGAAGATGGCTGTGGAGGTCTTTTGCAACTCGCTACACAACAGTGTTGTGTAGACTGTTGTGTAGCTGATGTATATATGTGTTGTTCTCCATTATACATTTGATGTACATAACATATGTATTTTTTGTTTAAATTATTCGATTAAATTTATTCAATTCCACCACACATGATTTTGCCTATTTAAGTGAATAAGAATAATAAAAGAAAACCATTAATAAAAGAAAATTTTCTGAAAAGTCACGGGTAAGGCATGAAAAGTCACGGGTAAAGCCACAAAGTCACGGGTAAAGCATGAAAAGTCACGGGTAAAGCATGAAAAGTCACGGGTAAAGCCACAAAAGTCACGGGTAAAGCATGAAAAGTCACGGGTAAAGCATGAAAAGTCACGGGTAAGGCATGAAAAGTCACGGGTAAAGCAACAAAAGTCACGGGTAAAGCATGAAAAGTCACGGGTAAGGCATGAAAAGTCACGGGTAAAGCAACAAAAGTCACGGGTAAAGCATGAAAAGTCACGGGTAAGGCAACAAAAGTCACGGGTAAGGCATGAAAAGTCACGGGTAAGGCACACATCAAACATGAAAAGGCTCTGGAAGAAACTACACATTGCAAGAAACTACACCATGTGGTTTTCATTTCTAAAATATTGACATATATCAAAGCATACACAAAGTTAAAAAGTTTCAAAGCATGAAAAGTCCTAAGATGATTGCATCGTTCACTCAGATAAACATCACTAACTCTGGGCCACTGTATATGTTATTATGCTCGTCGTCTAGTGTCGGATAAGCAGCCACAAGAGCATCTTAAGCGCCAATATATAGGGAGTTGTAAATCTTCCAGTACACTTCCCTAACCTTCCGAGCAGGATGGAAAAGCCCCTACAGACAGTAGTTTAGCACAACAGCAGCACCCAATGCAACTCTCATCCCTTCAATCGCTTCCATGACAACATTTATGACGTGGGGTCAAGTCTCCTCTTGTAAGGCTCCATTCATTCCACGGTAGAGTCCTTCTGAGGGCATGTTTGTTTGTTGTGTCCAGTTGAATGACAGATGCTGCACTTGCGACGGTATTCTTCGGGAACAATTGTACTGGGACCTTCATTAACCATAGGCGGGTTGGAACACCTCCTGCTGTTATGTCCTGGTTGTCCACATCTTCTACACGACTGTGAGGTTGTCCTCTCAGAAGACGAGACATGTCGACCCTCCATTGGGCGACCGGATTGTCTCTTCGTCTTTGGATTTAAAACCACCCGCGCTGCGATGTCAGATGGCACTACCCATGAAGAAGGATGACCAACAGGCATAATAGGAACCGAGTATGCATCAATAAGTGTCTCCTTCTTGTAGTAGTCCGCACATAGAGATGTGAAATCCACGTTCCGCTCCCTGCAACAATGGAAACAGTTAGATTCACGTTTGGGTAATATAAAGCGTTAACTGAACAAAGTCCGCATGTACCTTGCCGCTGCGAGTGCGTGTGAACATGGTAAAAAGTCCATTTGGAATTTGTTGCATGTGCATGTCTTCCGGGCTAAGTCAACCGTCCACTGTTTTCCCTTGTGTCTGACGGAGAATATGTTCCAGTCAACTGGATTTACGGTCATATAACCGCACTTCTCGACACGTTTGAGGATCACAAGATGTGCTGCGTCGGTCAATCGATGCCGCATGGACTGTGCATTTGCATGTCGATCGTGGAACCACTTTTGTAGCATATTCCGAATGAACTCTGCCAATGTCATCAGTGGCAGTTGCCGTGCGAATCTTAGGCATGAGTTTATGCACTCTGCAACATTTGTTGTCATCAACCTGTACCTTCTTTGGGGACAGTGAACGCGGGACCACTTGTGTGGACCGGCATCAATGGCATAATCGTATGCACCCTTGTGCAGCTTACGTAACTCCTCCATGTGGCGATCATACTGGATTTGCCTGTACGACCTGGCAGCGTTATCCATTATGTCGGCAACATCCTTTCTGTGGAATCGCTTCTTCATATTTTCACCAAAATGCCAGCAACATATGGTATGGGTTGCATAAGGGAACACTTTAGAAATCCCTGCTTCAATGCTTGCATGACGATCGGATATGAAAACCAGATCATCTATATGACCAAGGGCACCTCTCAAGCATTCCAAAAACCACTCCCATGAAAGGTTGTTCTCTGAGTCACCGTACCCAAAAGCAATTGGATACACCTGTTCGTTTCCATCTTGTGCAGTTGCCACAAACATTGTACCACCGAATCTTCCCTTCAAATGGGTACCATCAACTGCAATCACAGGACGCATACACCTCCGGAAACCTCTAATTGAGGACCCTAACGACATGAAAAAGTAAAGGAATTTACCATCGTCTGCGCACTGTAAGTCTGTGATTGTGCCAGGATTTTGCTGTTCCAGAACGTATGCAAAAGATGGCAGCAGCTGGAAACTTTCTTCATGGGTTCCATAGGTCAATGACAATGCATATTGCAGGGCATCATGTGCCTTACTGTACATGATTTGGATGCCATACATTGTTTTCATATCGGCAATTACGTCCTTCGGACGCATGAGACGACCATCATGTTGTTGAAGTCTAGGTGCAATGAGTTCTCCGATTGTGACTGCACTGGCTTGTCTGTGGCGACGGTGAACCTCCTCTAAAGGACAACTGTGTTCATTGACAAAACTTCTGACTTGAAAGTAAGTCCCTTCATCTCTCCTCACCGCTCTTAATTTCCACGAACAGTCATCAACGATGCAAACCAGATGTAATGTTGTCTTATTGGACCTTTTCACCTTCCATTCAAAGTTCTGCCGCATCGCAAAATCGCCAACTAGCCTCTTCAAATCCTTTTTACTCGGAAAAAATTGACCTTTATAAATCATGGTTCTCGGTTCTGGCGCTGCCAAGGTGTTGCTTCTACCAGTACCAAACGAGTATGAATCTGCTCCCGGAATAACCCAAGTTGTAGCATTAACAGAATCAGATGTTGTCACATTATAACGGACCTCGGACGTCCCTGGCATATCTGGTGCAGTGCCACTACCTCCTTGTACACGTCTACCACGTGTTTGCATTTGTGCAGGCTCTTCATCCACATTTTGTAGATCATCAACCTGTTGATTATTTGCCTCATTATCCACCTCATTGTTCAGCGCATCGTACTGCGCATCATACTGTGCATTGTACTGCTCAATTCGACAACCAAACACATCACCAATTTGAGGTTCAACTGCAGCTGCATGGTTGACTGCAACCTGTGGGACACCACACATGTTTCCCCCACCTTCGCTGCCACTCCTTTGGGTGTACACTTGGTTACTACCGCTAAAGGATCCTAATTGTTGGGCATTTTCAAGAGGAGGAATATCATTCCCTACCATATCGCCAGCTGTCCGCTCAGTTAGACTGACACATACTTGAGGGATCACTCGATCTTCCCCTAGCATAAACTGAACATCGTCGTCATTCCTTATAAATGTGCGACACGTACTGCCGGGAACGATTGATATTGATGACAAATCAACATTGTATTTGTTTACATCATAGTTCACAATAGTTTGTACGATCGCCACCAATTCTTCGTAAGTCATATTCTTTGACACATACATTCCCCGGTTATCAGATCCAACAAACCTCTGACTTCCATCAGGTAACTGCTCCCATCGACCGTTGTAAGATATTACTATTCTAACCCGATTCATGACGCTGTCAAATTAATAATCACAAACCATTAATAAAAGAAAACACATCAAAGTGGGGTGAAAAGTCACGGGTAAGGCATGAAAAGTCACGGGTAAGGCAACAAAAGTCACGGGTAAGGCAACAAAAGTCACGGGTAAGGCATGAAAAGTCACGGGTAAGGCAACAAAAGTCACGGGTAAAGCAACAAAGTCACGGGTAAGGCATGAAAAGTCACGGGTAAGGCAACAAAAGTCACGGGTAAGGCAACAAAAGTCACGGGTAAGGCATGAAAAGTCACGGGTAAGGCAACAAAAGTCACGGGTAAGGCAACAAAAGTCACGGGTAAGGCATGAAAAGTCACGGGTAAGGCAACAAAAGTCACGGGTAAGGCATGAAAAGTCACGGGTAAGGCAACAAAAGTCACGGGTAAGGCAACAAAAGTCACGGGTAAGGCATGAAAAGTCACGGGTAAGGCACACATCAAACATGAAAAGGCTCGGGAACAGATCTATGGAAAACTCTCAGAGATCCAAAAATGGCTTACGGTTTAAAAAATAATCAAAAATACTCGGAAAACATATGAAAAGGAACAAATGAAAATGTTAACAAATTAAAACAAGAAAGTTCAAGGAATTTTACCTTATTTTACTGAACCACGTCAAGTCTGGAGAGAGAGAGGTAACACGAAGAACAAATTCCAGAGAGAGAGAGAGAGGTAACACGAAGAACAAATTCCAGAACAAATTCCAGAGAGAGAGAGAGAGAGCTATTGTCAGTTTTTTTAACTGTCAGGGAGGACAGAGAAAAGTACAAAGAAAGGGAATAACATAAATCATTTAAGTGAGGGCAATTTTGGTAGTTCACCATAATAGGTGCCTTTTAAACTTAACTTATTAAAGTACTGACAAAGTCACCAACTCTCTTTAAAAAGGTGACATTTCTCACCAATTCCACGTTTTTATATATATGGGTAGTATCTCAAAAATTTATCAAGCATTTTCAAACAACTGTCAGCACCTTTTTTTAAAAAAAAGTGGAGTGTTGTGTTTATCTGAAAAAGTAGGATCACACAATTCACTATGGAAATGTCTCTTGTTTTTACAAAATTAATCTACTTGTAAAAGAAGAAAAAAATCAATACAACACGCTCGCACTGAAAATTTTGAGTGCACAGGATGCATGCTACCACCAAAATCATTTATGTACGACCTCAACAAGTTGATAATTTATGTTAAATTTTTCCACGAGTTGTCAAAAATGTCTTTGTAGACTCTAGTACAGATACTGGGTGACACATAACTTAACTTAAAAAAAACCACCCTAAATCACTCCATTTGAAAATTTTATTAAAAAAAATTGAAAAGCAAAGTAATTTAAAAGGAAATAAAATGCTCATGGATGAGATCTGGAAAAACAAAATTAAGAAAGAACCGACTTTCCAAGACCTCCAATGGAAGTCAGTGTATCTTAAAAAGTATATATAAAAAGTTATTTATTTATTTATTTAAGAAAATTAGTTTTAAAAAATAAAAGTAAATTGGAAAAACATGGGTAATTTTGTCTCTTCAATGGATTATTTGATAAAAGCAATAAAAACACTAATTCAGATTAAGAATAGAAAACCCCTTAATTTCATTGCTAAAAAGGGCTATTTCCTCTGATTAATAATAATAATAAAAAATTTGTGTGAATCATTTTGATAAATCTCAAGTTTACTGGTAGAATTTAACTGGATGCCATACTTGTTTTTGTTTCATTATATATCATTTTCATTTTCCTTTGAGAGTTCAACCTCACATCTCTCTCATCATCATTTTCCCTTTGTGAACTATCTTATCACTTTTCATTTGTGATTTTATATCAATCTACATATTGCTTTTTCCCTAGTTTATTAAACAAAATTACATTTATCTCCTAAACAAAAGTACATTTATCTTCAATAAAATTAAAATTAAACTAATAAAATGACCAAAAAAAAAAACTCTTAGGTGTTAAATTTAAAAATAAAGATAATCTTTTTATAAAAAAAAAAAAAAAATGTAGTTTTTACTTGAATTGATGGAGATCGAATAGACCTCCATCATTGGAGATCTGATGAAGATAAATAATAATTAAAAATTCAGATCTCCATTCATGGAGCAGACCTCATCAATGGAGGTCGAACAAATATAGACCTCCATTGATGGAGGCGATGAAGATGATTAAAAGAAAAGTTGCTTTTCTTACATGTGATATTTGCACTAAGGGTGCTTTAAAGGGAAAAAGAAAAAAAAAAAAAAAAAAAAAAAAAAAGATATTTGTACTAAGGGTATTTTTGTCTTAAATCATTTCTCTTGGATAAAAAAAGAAAATTTATTGAGAAAATATATTTTTGATCGAATACTCCCTTAATTTTAGGGCTATTTATGATTTTGGCATGTGTACATATAGAATTGAATGCATCTAATTAATCAAACCTAATACAATATTTAATATGCCTTATATTAATGTTTAGTTTAATTAATAAATTATATTGAAGTGATCCAACCTGATACAATATATAATGTGGCTTATATTAAACTTTAAAGTTTAGTTTAATAAATAATTAATATTGAAGTGATCGGCAGAAAAATCAGGAAATAGAGAATGTGAAGAAATATTGATAGGGCGTGGGTAGATGATTGTCCTTCTTGCAATCCTGCATATTGTTTATTCTGATTTTAATCAATAATATCTCTGGCTGTGGCCATTCAAAAAAAAAAGAAAAGAGAAGTGGAGTGGAGTGGAGTAGTACATGAGGTTTACATCAAAATGGAAAGTTAAAAGGATTAATTGCACAAACGTCTCTGAGTTTAGGCATAATTGCATGTATATGGAATTTTTACCCATAATTATACAAACATCCCCTGTAATTAGTTGACTTTGTTAAATCTAACCATTGACTATAATTTTAACCAAAAATGACTAAAATACCCCTAGTTACCTATTTTATAATTAATTATATATATACTTTTTTTTTTGACAATTTATTTATATACTTAAAAAAATAATTATATATATACTTAAGAAAATAATTATATATATATTTAAAAAAATAATTACATATATACTTAAAAATAATAATTATATATAATAATTTATTTATTTATTTAAAAAATGGATTATAAAAATGTAAAAAATGGATTAAAAAATGGATTATAAAAATTGTTAAATAAATAAATTAAGTATTGTATATAATTATTATTTTAAGTATATATATAAATTGTCAAAAAAAAATAAATAAAGTATATATATAATTAATAATAAAATAGGTAACTAGGGGCACTTTGGTCATTTTTTGGTTAAAATTGTGGTCAATGGTTAGATTTAACGAAGTCAACTAATTATAGGGGATGTTTGTGCAATTATGGGTAACAATTCCATATACATGCAATTATACCTAAACTCAAGGGATGTTTGTGCAATTAGTCCAAGTTAAAAAGATAAAAGGCTGATTGTGGAATAATAGTGGCCGTAAAGAGTCGACTGTGGATCTAATTAATAATAATAATTGTTTGATCATGATTTTTGTATAACCACCCGTGACCCGTCCACGTACGGCGGATCTATATTTTTCTTCCATGGTGATTCCTTTATATACGGTAATGATATCATGCATGGAAAAGTAAAAAAATATTAAACCAATACAAAAGAGGTAATGCCGTATTGGTTTCGTGATGCTCTCAGTTTTTGTGCTTTTTGCTGTAGCTTCTTAATTAATGCAGGTTAGGTTTTATTAGTCACACCGGCTAATACACGCGAAAACCACACCGATGGAATATATTCAGAGGAGTATTAGAAACACTCTCTCAACTCACTCTTCTAACCCACTCTTTCTTATCCTTTTGACATTTGTCCATTATATACTTTTTTGAAATAAATTTTAGAGTCATTATTAATGAATTGTTTTTACATGTTATTTACAATTCAAACCATCATATCTTCCCAAATTGCCCTTTTTCTTTACACCTAATTGTCATAGTCCTTTCCTTAAATATTATTATTATTATTATTTTATATACCTCTTTTTTATTTCTAAAATATCATAACAAATACAATTTATATTTGAAAAATTATCGTTTTTATCTATATTATCATAAGTTCATCATATTTTATAAAGTGATTATTTTTACACAATTTGAATTTTTTTTTTTTTTTAATTTTTTCATTACTATATCAAAACTCAAATATACTAAAAAAATGCAAGATGCCAATGTTTATTGTATTTTAATAACTTAAATATTGTTAATAATATATTTGCTATTTAAAAAATATATATATATAATAAATTTAATAAATATTGTTCAACCCATTTTACCTTTGAAGATTTTTGCTCACATATTTGGAAATGACAATTTGGTGTAAAAAAGGACAATTTGAGAAGATATGGATGATTTGAATTTTAAATAACCTGCAAAAAATAATTCATTAATGATGGCTCCAAAATTTATTTCTAAAAAGTAGTGTTCTAGTATTCGGCCGCCTAGGCCGATTAATCAGTCCAATACGGTTAGGCGGCTGGAAACTGAAGCGAAATAGGGAAAATCGGAGCAATTAGGCGGTGGCCGACTAATTGGGGTAGTCACCGACTAATCGGCTAGGCGGAGTCAAAGCCGTTGGCTCCGCCTAGCCAATTAAAAAAAGAAAAAAAAAAGAAGGAAAATGACAGCATTTTTAAAAAATTTCACATATTCAGTTCACTTCTTTCCCTCTTCTTCGATCAAACAACTCACTAACCTAAATCAGAATACCAAATCGCCAAACGAAGCTTCTTGCCGCCTGCCTCTTAATAAGAGAAATAATATCTCCATAATGTTTGTTCTTGACAAGAGCAGGAAACAAAATAGTTAAGGATGATATGTGAGGAGCGGGTTTCCTCTAAATCAAGCAATCAAAAAAGTAATGAGCTTCATCGGGAGAGACATTACTTGATCTGCATTTCTCCTTGAGGAATCTGTCGAAAGCTTCTGGATTTGGACATGAAGTGTTGAAGGCAGAAGAGAGGTCATTTATGGAATTTGAGTTTGTGGGTTTTTGAGAGAAATGTTTAGATTTCAAAGCTGAATACAAAGAACAAGTACATTTCCAAGGACGAAGAAGAGGGGTTTTCAAAGCCATTGCAATTTGTGAGTGATTTTTTATTTTATTTTTGGGGGCGGTTTCTGTTAAGTGATTGAAGATGATGTAGATCGGACCCTAATATGTTTTGTGGATATCTTGGCTGATTATAATTTTATTGGGCCAGGTTGACTTGACTTAGATCATGCTCAATTCAATCCATTACTTTATTTTATGAATTTAAAAATTAGTGAAGTGTTTTGCAAAAGGCAATATTATGATTGATTTAAATTCACTTAACTCAAGATAATGATTTGGAAAGAAATTTGATAATTGGGGATTTAGATTGGTTTATGATTGGATATGGAAAGAATTGTTGGAAAGAATTTTCTTTGGAGTTTTAATTGGAATTTGTTTGTAATTGTGTTTTCCGATTAATCGTCAACTAATCGGCCTAGGCGTTAGGCGTTGGGTCTCCGCCCGACTAGCGCCTAACGCTTACTAGAACACTGCTAAAAAGTCAATATAGGACAAGTGTCAAAAAGAAAAGAGAGAGTAGGTTGAGAGAGTGAGTTGAGAGAGTGTATCTAGCACTCCTCATATATATTTTCTGTGACTTTTAAGGTATTGGAATATTTTATAATTAGTAGTTACTGCGCGTGCGTCTGGTTTTTACCAAGAGAATAAAAAAGTGATGACTAGTGAGTCTTGTGTCCCTACAAAAATGATGTCTATTTGACTGGAATTGATATATAGCTCACACTCATTAGCTGTACCAGGGGCCCATGAGACGGCGGCAAATCTGCCGTCGTCAACTCGTCATCGAGGGTTTAGTCCAAGTCGGAGTCGGCCGAATTTTGGGAGGAGGTTGAAGATCATTGTTGTCGGGAGTATGTATTGTGTTGGTCAGTTGGTGGTGTGCATGGATTCTGGTTTGAGGAGATCAGAGAGAATATATATATATTTTCATACAGAAAACACATAAAAAATTCTCTGTCTTGAAACCAGAGCCCATGCACACAATGAGAATCGCCACCAACAACGATTTTCGAAATCCTCCCCAAATTCGATCGATCAACCACCAGGGCGCCTCCCAATTCTAACGTGGACTACACCCTCGATGACAACGGCAGATTCTTCGTCGTCGTCGTCGGACTCCTTCTACATCTAGTATTCCGGGTACCTATTCGTGGATCCTTAAACTGACAGTCAAATAGTAGGATGAAAACGCACTACAAGACCTGTCATAGATTAGATCAACCACCGATAAGTATATGAAAATCTAACAATCAATCACAAGGGATGCTGAAAATTAATGACCGACTCGATCAAGCAATTCTATAAACTATACAGAATCGGTCATGCAATTTTATATATTATCTACACAGAATTCTGAAGGCCGTTAAAGGAAGTCAAGGTCAGTAGCTATTCTAACTAGGGGTGGGCGTTTTCGGGTTGGGTTGGGTTGGGTTGAAAATTTTTCAACCCAATCCAACCCAATGTAAATTTTAACCCAACCCAACCTAACCCAATATTTGTCGGGTTGGGTTGGGTTGATCGGGTTGGACTTTTTAAGTCCGATAGAAAATATATATTTGAATTCAAATTTAAAATAATTTTTCACCCTAATATCATATCACATCATATAGAGTTTAGATTTCTTAAAAGCATCAAAATCAAATCACAATATATAATACAAATTGTTTAAATATCTATTGCATAATGAAAATATAACCATTTATCCAACTTGGAAAGTCTCCATCTAAGCCTCCCATCCATTTTACAAATATAATCACTTCGTCGAATATCTAATGGTTGGATAATCTATTATTTATTTCAACCAACATAATAGTTTGTGTTTATATACAATTATTAGACTTTTTTCTACCAAATTCTTAATCAAATCCTAAGGAAAAAAAAAAAAACCATTTTAAAGTATAATCAAGATGTGTCAATTAATACAAAAGATAAAGACAATATAATTGCATATTTTAAATAAATGTATTGTATATTATGGTATAAAATATTTAAAATTATGTATTTATATTTTTCATTTATAATATTATAAATGGTGCATAAGTAAAAATTTTAAATATTTAAAAAAATGAGATTTCATAATAAATCTAATAATAAATAAAATTATTTAATTTTTTATTTATTAATGTCGGGTTGTCGGGTTGGGTTGGGTTATATTTTCTTAACCCAACCCAACCCAACCCAATCTTAAAAGCAACCCAACCCAATCTAGTCGGATTGGTCGGGTTGGGTTGGGTTGGCGGGTTGGTGCCCACCCCTAATTCTAACTATAAGAAGCTTTAAATCTGAACCCCAAAAAACCAACCTACAAATCTAATATATTTCTCTCTGCACATGCCTTATTTGTGTACAAAACAAAAGCTATTGCCACAATATAATGCATGAGAATGGTAATGGTAATCCATCCCGATTCTTTGGGGAGGAGCAAGGCTACATGTTCTAAAGTTAGGGGTTCGTTTGTTTTTTTCACTTAAAACTTAATAGATCTGAATCATAATTATTAAGTTGTTTTTTTTTGTTTTTTGTTTTTTTAAATGGTCAAACAACTTAAAATTATCAAAAAATAACTTAAAATAAAAAGTATGAAATCCTGACTTTTCACTTAATTGTAAATCACTAAATTGCATTAAATGCAATCCAAAATATTTTCTTTTGATACTATCCCCCATATATAACATATTTCCAATTTCATCGTAATTATATATGGTATAGAAATCTTTATTTTAATATATACTTTATTTTAAATAGCTTTAAAAATAAAAAAGAATCATAATCACTTCTCATATTGGTGTTTAATATCAATACTTTATTATGATATTAGGGTGATGTATTTATTTATATATATATATATATATATATATATATATATATATAGTGTTTTGTGTGAGTTTTCCAACTGCCTCTTTTATTTTTTGAAAAAAAAAAAAAAACCTTTTCTTTTCTTAATAAAAATGTTGTAATGGAAGAGGAAGATCATGATCATATATGTTCATAAATAATTATTATTTTTGGATTGTTTTTATTCCATATTATATGTATAATTGTTTAACATGAGTATAAATGTAAAATTACTTATTTTCAGACAATTTTATTTTTAAAAAACAAACGTGTTGATAATACATTCAGATGTGAGGAAAAAAAAAAAAAAAACAAATATGTCATTCAAGTTCAGATTTCAGTCCCTATTCCGTCTTCAAAAAAATTCAAGACTATACAGTCTTCAGACAAAAAAACAAACGACCCAACAGTCAGTAAGTAATAGTTATTAAGGCACTTTGCTAGCTCTATATAATATTATAAGGCAAATCGATTGATAACGCGTACGACTTGAAACTTAATTTCCAAGCACTATATAAAGATTATAATGGAAATTTATTTATAACAACTGAAAAACGCGTTAACGATTTTCCAAGCACTATATAAAGATGTCCTTATATCTATTTCCTTTTAAAGCCAAAAGATTTTAACATGGCTATGGGGCACTTCAAAATTTCTAAATTTCTCACAGATTGTGATATTAGAAACAAGATTGGGCTTCCAAATCGGATGGTGGAGCATATGATCCCGATGATGAATGAACAGCATTCCATGAATTTGAAGGTCGTGGATTCGAGGAGCCAAAAGTGGAAGCTCCGTTACTACACTCGGCCCAATGGAAAGAAGAGAGGTCCAGTCTTCACAGCTGGATGGCGTCGATTTGTTAAAGCCAAACGTCTTCGAGTTGGCGATGAGTTCACCTTTTATGGGCATCAAGTTAGAGTTGCTGATGGACAACTAAAGATGAAGTACATGATTGAGGTGAAAAGACCATCAAAATTGACTTTTCGCGGTGAGCCTCTTACTTCAGATGTGGAGTACCTTGACTGATCAGTTTGTTTTTCTTAATTAAATGTCTTGTGTGTTTGATTTTCAATATTTCGAACTATCCATTTGTTGCTATATCTGTTTTCTTTTGTGACTTTTAAGTTATTGGAATAGTGTTCTATTTACTGCTTCTGTTTTTTTCCAACAGAATATAAAAATGATGTCAACAATGAATCTTGTATCCGTACAAAAATGATATTAAATATTGCTGTGTTCTTACCTTCACAACAAAACCAGACCCATATCCAACACACAACATATATCTTCAATCAAAACAATATCTCACCTTCACAAAATCAGATTTATAATAATATTTATAAAACAAAAAGTAAGAAGGAGAAGAAACACAAGAAGAACAAGAAAGAAGACGACAACAAATTCGACCACCCCATCATCATCGCGGGCGACGAAGCTGAAAATGGAGCTGCCGGACAGGTTTACACCATCGACACGGCAAAGAACATGAACTACAACGAGATTTTCCCTGTTGAGGCCAAGAAGTAACCAATAAAGCTACCGCATTTGTTTTACCTCTCCAATAAGCTCTGCTAATTCATTAGAACTTTTTTTTTTTTTTTTTTTTTTAATTGTTTAAACTAAACATAAAGATTAATAACGCCGGTGATTGGTGATTGAAGCTGTGGAAACTTGTAGAGATGAGTAAATTGTACTGTTTAGCTTTAATTAATTAATTAACTAGTGTTTGCCTTTTGAATTTCAGATATTGAAATAAAAATTTGGATTAATTATATTCTACATATTTTCTAACAATAAATATATCAGGACAAAAAATGTGGACCACTAGATTTACATACTTTGACTCAAAGTATATACACTTGTCAAAACTTCTCTATAATCTATGGTCCACATTCTTCGTCCTGATATATTTATTGTTATGACGAACTGACAATAGAAAGACTGATAGATTCTATATTCAATTAATTAATATATAATGTAATTAATTGAATTCTATATTTAAAAGTGATGGATGCTCTTTTTCTCCTTATATTACACAACACATATATTCTAATACATAAAAGTCAAAAATAATATATAGAATTAGATCTTAATGAACTCATATTCATCCAAATATCGGATTAGGAAACATGTTAAGAAGGTTAAGAAGATATGCAAAAACAACCGACGAACTACAGCATGAAGATCGTCTGAATCTATTAATCTTCTTAATCTTCTTAACATGTTTCCCATTCCTCCATCCAAGCACCAACCGACGAACTACAGCATGAAGAGAATCCCCACCAACGCATTGCCAACCTCCACAATTTCCATGACCAATCACAATGCAAAAACAAGCGATTAACAGATTCATACAATTTTCCATATGTTCTGATTTTCCATATATAACATCAGAACATATGCAAAAACAATTTTATTCATACGTAGATTTCAATGAACTTATTATCCATAAAAAAATTTAGATCAAAATTCATAAAAATTGATGTGATTTCATCAAGGTCCTTACCGAAATTAAAATAAGGGATCCCTTATAAGAGATTCACTCTATATATATGCTGAGAAACATGTTAAGAAGGTTAAGAAGATTAATAGATTCAGACGATTTTCCATATATTCTGAGAATTAGATCTTAATTAACTTATAATATACAGCACATATGTTCTGATGTTGGATATTGAAGGAAGATGTGTTGATAGGAAACATGTTAAGAAGGTTAAGTTCTGTGCCTTGAACATGAAAACTGATATAGCAGCATCACTTTTGCCATTTACACAAACCGTTTGTCGTTGCTTATGTGGCAATTAGAGAATTGTTTTTGTCTTTTCTTCTAAGGGGTATTAGAGACCTCTCACTTTATATTTGTCTTTTTCCTTTCGGTTGTTCTTTTCCGTCTGGAATATAGTTATAGTGTTATACTAACAAATAGATCGATATATGAGCTAGTGGAGCCATTTTGGGTCGGTTAACTTGTAATATTGCACATTTTGGTTGTTTGTAAAAATTCTTTAGAGATTTGAATTCAATTTTCCTCTGGGTTTTATCAGCTACTCTGGTTGAGCTTAGGAGATTTATTTCCTAGTTTGAAGACTTCTATGTCAAAAACATTATAACAAATTAAATAGAGAAAATAGACTTTTTTAACCAAAAATTAAGGGCCTTGATTGTTTTTGGCCTGAATTAGTAAAGTGATTGTATTTGTTAAAAAATCCATTGTAGAGACATAATTGTCCCTATTTTTTTTTCAAAACCTCTTTTCTCTCATTTTCTCTCTCATTTTCACCAGATTTTTTTTTTCTCTTTCTCTCTCTCTCCTTTCTCTAATCTCACGCCTCCTTCTTCTTTCTCTCTTTCTTCTCTCTTTCTCTCCTCCTCTCTCCTCCTCTTTCCTTCTTCTTTCACGCCTCCTTCTTCTTCTCCTCTTTCTCTTTTTTTTTTTTTTTTCCAGATTTTAAAAAAAATTAGATTTATTAAAAACAAAAATTTTTAGATCGGACGACCGGCATCTGATCGTCAGTCGTCCGATCTTCCCTCCTCCTTCTTCTTCTCTTTCTCTCCTCTCTACTCTTTCTCTTTGACATTTTTTCCAGATTTTTTTTTTAAATTTCAGTTTTTTTTTTTAATTTTGAATTTTTTTTCAGATTTTGTTTTTGTTTAAAATTATTCCCAGATTTTTTAAAAAAAATTCAGGTTTTTTTATTTTGAAAAAATTCCATATTTTTTCAAAAAATTTCAGATTATGTTTGTTAAAAAAATTTCCAAATTATTATTTTTAATTTTTTTTCCAGATTATTTAAAAAATTGAGTTTATTTTTTTTTTTGAAAAATTTTCAGATTTAAAAAAGGTTTGCATTTGAAATTGTGAATGTGGTTGTGGTTGTGAATGTAGTTGATTTTAAGGGTGGTTGTAATTGTGAATGTTTGGATTTGAGTGTTAGTTGGATTTGAATGTTTAAATCTTTTTCCAGATTTTTTTTTTTTTTAAAATTTTCTAGATCTTGTTTTGTTTAAAAATTCCAGATTTTTTTAAAAAAATTCAGATCATGTTTGTTAAATTTTTTTTTTTCCAGATTTTGTTTAATTAAACACACCAAACCACCGATTAAACACACTAGTTGTAATCAATTAAACAAACCAATTTAATTGTGTGTAACTGGTGTGTTTAATTATGTTGAATTAAACACACCAGAGAAAAACGATTAAACACACCAGGGAAAAACGATTAAACACATCAGGAAAAAATGACTAAACACACCAGGGCAAAACGACTAAACACACCGGCAAAATGACTAAACACATCAGGCCAAAACGACTAAACACACCAGGCAAAAAGGACTAAACACACCAGGTGTAAATTAATTAAACACATCAGATCACCAATTAAACACATCACAGCAACTCAATTAAACACACCAGGGCAAGACCAAATTAAACACACCAAGAAACACAATTAAACACACCACAACAACTCAATTAAACACAAGGCATTTTTTCATATTTCATTTTTTTTTTTTCAAAATTTATAAGTGTGGTGGTTGTTTTTATGAATGGTGGGAGTTATTGTTTTTTTTTTTTTTTTTTTCAGATTTTCGTGTTGAAGTTGAAAATTTCAGATCATGTTTGAAATTTTTTTTTCCGGGTTTTATTCAATCAAACACACCAGGCCACCGATTAAACACACCAGGTAAAAACGACTAAACATACC
This sequence comes from Acer saccharum, assembly GCA_030490815.1. Lineage (NCBI taxonomy): Eukaryota > Viridiplantae > Streptophyta > Magnoliopsida > Sapindales > Sapindaceae > Acer > Acer saccharum. Next base: position 64,680,287 of record CM059867.1, read on the forward strand.
AGGTAAAAATGACTAAACACATTAGGCAAAAATGACTAAACACACCAGGCCAAAAACGACTAAACACACTAGGCAAAAAGGAATTAAACACATCAGGCAAAAACGACTAAACACACCAGAACAAAACGACTAAACACACCAGGCAAAATTTCTGAATGAAGGGCATTTTTGTCCGAAAAGTGGATTTTTTGACAAAAACAATCAAAATACTAATTCAGATTAAAAATAATAAACCTCCTTAATTTTTGGCTAGTTTCCATTTTCACCCAATTAAATAGCTAGTTTCGTTTCAGTTTGTCTAAGTGGAGTGGTGCATGATATATATGAAGACAAAGGGTACGTGAGTGAAGAATAATGAAATAATCATGGAACCTGGATCCTGGCTTATTAAATTATAATGGAGGCTTTGAAGATTTGACGTCGAATCTAATTAATAATCATTTTTTAATTTGTATGTATTTATGTACGAGTAGAGAACCACCGGGTCCACCGTCTATATTATATTTTTCTTCCTTTGGCGATTTCTTTTTATAATTATAGTTCACAAAAAAGTCAGAAATTATGTGGAAAAATAAAAAATAATACGTGTCAGGGATTTCATGATTATATGGTTAGCTAACTGGTATGACCATTATACCTCATCTTTATGGATTTGAGTCGTCCCCTCTATCTCAAAATCTCAAATTATTGTAATATTTCAAATATATATATATATATATATATATATTTAAGTAATGACGTCTTGATATAACTTCATAAGGATATTGAATGTGAGCCACTAGTTTTGACAAATGCATACACACTTGAGTCAAAGCATGTAAAACTAGTGACGTCCTGATATAACTTTATAAGTATATTGAATATGAATTACTAGTTTTATTGGTACTTAATGGTGGGACAATATATAATGAGTCAAGAAAGGTATCCCCACAATTGTTTCTGTTTTATTGGTACTTAATGGTGGGACAATATATATAATGAGTCAAGATTTGAACCTTGATGGGTTGATAGTGATTGTGAAATCTTCGGCCATCAAGAAATGAGCTATTGACAAGAATAGGAAGAAATTCATCGTGAAAACATAATATCAAATTCTTTAATTTAACAACAAAATAGCCGGAGAATATATGATGACAAAGGATGACTAAAGAATAATTGATAAACCATAGATCCTGGATTATAAAATTATAATGGTAGCTTGGAAGGTTCGAGTATTCGAAGGTTTGATCAATAATAATTAATTTATTTTCATGCAGAAGTAGAAGCACCGGGTCCACAATCTATCAGTTTCAGTTTTTCTTCCTTGTCGATTTCTGTTTATTATTATGATGCATGAAAAGTCCTGCACTCGATTTTCTAGAACTTTTAGAATCCGTATATTTTATTTATTTTTAACAAGGGCAAATTGCACTGCACCCCTTGAGGTTTTGGACAAGTTACACTTAGTTAAATTTTTTTTGGTTTTATACACTAACACCCCAAGACTTAAGTTTGACTTATAAAATAACTAAAATACCCCTAGTTGTATTATTTTATACTTTTTTTTTGCCTTTTAACCAAAAAATTTATAAACTTTAATAAAATAAAAAAATTAAATAAAAGATATGATTTATTAAATAAATAAATAGTTGAAAATAATTAAAAAACTTAAATAAATGAATAGTTTAAAAAAACTTAAATAAATAAATAGTTTTAAAAAATTAAATAAATAGTTAGTTTAAAATAAATAAATAAATAAATAGTTTTAAAAAATCAAATAAATAAATTGTTTAAAAAAATCAAATAAATAAATAGTTTTAAAAAATTAAATAAATAAATGAAAAAATTAAAAACAATATATATTTTTTTAAGGATATCCATTAATATGGACAAGAAAAGCTCTAAATATCCAAATTTTTATAGTAAAGATGATGGTGAGAGAAGCTTCAAGATTCCCATCAAGCTCTGAATATCCAAACACAAGGGGAACCGTGAAGCTTCTCTCACCATCATCATTACCTAAAAGTTTGGATATTTAAAGTTTTTCTTGTCCCTATTAATGGACATCCTTAAAAAAAATTAATGTTTTTAATTTTTTTCATTTATTTATTTAAACTATCTATTTATTTAATTTTTAAACTATTTATTTATTTAATTTTTTTAAATCTATTTATTTATTTAATGAATCATATCTTTTATTTAATTTTTTTATTTTATTAAAGTTTATAAAGTTTTTGGTTAAAAGACAAAAAAGTAAAGTATAAAATAATACAACTATGGGTATTTTAGGTATTTTAAAAGTCAAACTTAAGTCTTGTGGGTGTTAGTGTGTAATACCAAAACTTTTCTAACTAAGTGTAACTTGCACAAACCTTAAGGGATGCAGTACAATTTGCCCTTTTAACAATATTTGATTTAGGGATTACAGATCTGACGGCAAATCATGGCACCAGACGAGATTAGTTAGAATATTTTTATTATTATATTATAGTTTTTTTTTTTTTTTTCTCGACGGGAAACAAAACTAGTCAGAGGCAGCTAACTGGATCAGCCGCTCCACGCAGGGAGGGCACCAATTCAACCAGCAACAATCACTATGACTAGAAGTTATCTCTCTACATAATAACACATTTGCCTTTCTAATCATTCTCATACATACAAATTAAAATTATAAAGCTACACTGTCATGGCTATGCCGCAATTTAAAATTTCCAAACTTCTCACTTTTTATGATATTATTAAAAAGGTTATGCTTCCCGCCGAGATTCTAGTGCATATTCCAATTCTCAAGGACAACATTTTGTTGATTTGAAGGTGGAGGACTCTACCGAACAAGTGTGAACACTTCGTTACTACACTAGATCAAATGGGAACCGACCAAATCCCGTTTTCACAACCGGTTGGCTTCAATTTGTTGAAGCTAAAGGTCTTAAAGATGGCGATAAACTCATCCTTAGTGGGCAACAAGTTAGGGATGCTGATGGAGAAGTGCAGATGGTGTTTGGTATTCAGGTGACCAGGCCAAGTAAGATCACTTACCAGGGTGAGCCTGTTTATCTGGATGTGGAGAATTTTCCCTGATACTTCTGAGTTTGGTAGATAAATCTGTAGCCTGTTTGTTCCTGCGCGCTGTTTGTTTTGTGTTCTCTGGTTGCTCTTTTCTGTTTTTTCTGGTTTGCCTTGGCGCCTCTGTTTTCTGGGTGGTTTGTTCTGGCTTGTATCGGCTGGTCCGATGGCCTTGTATGTGTTCTCCTTTTTTGAATATACTTAACAGTTTCAAAAATAAAAAATAAAAAAATTCTGTAGCCTGGAACATGTATTTTGTGCTTTTGGCTGAAGCTTTGGCAGGGGATGTGTTTGAATGTGAAGATTGTTCATGATTTGGTCTTGGACCTTGTGTCGTTCTGCCTTTTTTTTTCCTGCTGCTGTCGTGTGCGGGTTTAGTTTTGCTATCTTGGGCGTAGTTTTGCTATTTTGCTATCTTGGGCGTAGTTTCATTAGAGAGACGATTTATTTAGCTTTTCAAGTTTCAACTGTTATAAGTCTTGATGGTATTTGATAAGACGTGCTGCACTTAAGCATTACATCATTAAGAAGGTTACAATTAATTTTTTATAATTAAGAATGTATTACAGTATTACATACTAATTATGTAATTATTGTGAGATTCCGTGATATATATATATATATATATATATATATATATATATATATATATATATCAATTGAGGACCTTGAGGCATACCTTATTTGAATTTTGATAAAAACCTTGATGAAATCACATCTATTTTTATGAATTTTGATCTAAATTTTTGTATGGATGATAAGTTCATTGATCTAAATTTTTGTATGGATGGTAAGTTCATTGAAATCTACTTATAAATAAAATCTGAGAATTTTTTAAGTATTAGAACTTTTTTTTAAAAAAATTTCCTATATTTATCTCATTTTTCCGATGCCTTTATATTTAACAAAATCGGAATAAATAGTTTCGGTGCTTGAAAAATTCTTAAATTCTATTCATGGGTAGATTTCATTAAACTTATCATATGATTTTATCAACACTCTTACTGAAATTAAAATAAGATATACCTCACTTGATAAATGTGTATATATATATACAGTGGTTCTCTCATAAGGGATCCCTTATTTTAATTTCGGTAAGGACCACCATGAAATCATATCGATTTGAATGAATTTTAATTTGAATTTTTTTGTGGATGATAAGTTCGTTGAAATCTACCTATGAATAAAATTTCAAATTTTTTCAAGTACTTAAACCATTTTTACCGATTTTTTTAAATATGAAGGCATTAGAAAAATAGGCGAAATATAGGAAATTCAAGAAAAATAGTTTTCATGCTTGAAAAATTCTCAAATTTTATTCATAGGTAGATTTCAATTTACTTATCATCCACAAAAAAATTCAGATTAAAATTCATTCAAATCGATATGATTTCATGGTGGTCCTTACCGAAATTAAAATAAGGGATCCCTTATGAGAGAACCACTGTATATATATATATATATATATATGCATTTGTCTTCTTCACATCCAACACCACTGTATGTTATTTATTATTTTTGATATACTGTATATGTTTTTTTTTTTTTTTTTTATGTATCACATTATTATATAATTCCGGGATTTTTTTTAGAGGGAGAAGACTCGAACCTGCAATCTCAATGCAATCTCAGTATTATATACTGTATAAGTTATTGTTCTCTCTCTTCATCGGTTTCTATATCTTATAGTACTAGTTGTTTACTTATAGAATATATAATAATTATAAATGTTGTCGTCCCTAACAAATTAATATTCTGGATTGTAGCACACACATACATATATATAACACATGACCAAGTTTGTGTTATAAAATTACTCTTATCGATTAAAAGTATATATCAATGTGTTCTTAATTTTTTTGTTAGATTCTAGATTTTCATTTGTTTTGCTAACTAGCTAGCTACTTCAAATATTTTAGTTTACATTATTCTTGCACCATTATTTAGTTTGATAGACTAATTAATTTATGAAATTCCTTACTATTTTATGCATTAATGGATGCAAGACAGAATTACATACAAAATTAATTATAATTAGAGGAGTGCTAGATGCACTCTCTCAACCCATTATCCTAATACACTCTCTGTTCATATGATAACACGTGTACAATAATAATTTTTTCACATTAAATTTATAACCTTTATAAATGGCCTCATTTTTCATTTTATTTACAATACAAACCAACAACTTATTTTCTAGATTACTCTTCTTCTTTAACTTTAACATTGTCATTTAATATCAGTTTAATTTTTTTTTTCTCTATGTGATTAAACAAAAACAAAAAAACAAAAAACAAATGAATCTTGTTAGATTGACAACAAATTAAGGCAAATTAAAGCAAATAAATTTTAAATTAAAAGATAAAAATATGTAAGTATCTACTTAACAACAAATTTTTTCTTTATTTTTTATTTTTAAATTAGATATAGACATTAAGTTTTACTGATCTTGTCTTATGAATTTTTTTATAATATACTTTTAGATTATTTAACGCTGATTTTTTTTTTACTATTTATTTATTTTATACAACAACCATCAAGTTATCCACTAATGTAATAAGAAATGTTCAAGTAAATTTGGTAAAAAAGAAATATATATATATATATATATATATATATATATATATACAGTTTTTCTATTATCAGTTCGAACTGACAATAAATATATTAGGACGAAGAATGTGGACCACAAATTATGAAGAATTTTTGACAAATGCATACACTTTGAGTCAAAATATGTAAATCTAGTAGTCCGCATTCTTCGTCCTGATATATTTATTGTCAGTTCGAACTGATAATAGAAAATCTGTATATATATATATGAGTTGAGATCCTCTCCTTGGTCTTTATTTTTCCTTGACATTCTTCAATTGTAATTAAAATATCAAGTTGCATGAGAGAGAAAAAAGTGAATCATTATTGACCATGTATTTTGGATTTATGCTTAGGTGGCATTAGATTATGGAAAGTCAAGAAAAAACAAGTTAATGAGAGAATCTTGATATTATATATAAGCAATACATATATTTAAAAAAATTGATATTAAATGACAATATATTAAAGTTAAAGAAGAAGAGCAATCTAGAAAATAAGTTGTTGGTTTGCATTGTAAATAAAATGAAAAAGGATGTTATTTATTAAAGGCTACAAATTTAATGTGAAAAAAATTAATGATGTCCACATGTCAGTATATGAACAGAGAGTGGATTGAGAGAGTATCTTGCACTCCTCTTATAATTAATCAATGAAAAAAAAAAAAAAATAGCACATGACCAAGTTTGTGTCAAATGGTGACTGTTTTTTTTTTTTTAAGAATTTTTTTTTTTTGAAAAGGATGGCGACTGTTTTCTGATGTTGACTAACGCCTATTTAAATAATATATTCACAAGATATGCTCTAGGATTAGGTAATAAAGAAAATATAAACTCAAATCAAAATGTATATCATTTTATAAGTTAGTTATTCTATCACCGTATGTTGTATCAAGTCTACCCCTTCGAACAAGGGTCTATTGTCTGAGTGGTTTGAGACTTCAAAATGAAGCTCTACAATCAGTGTTTAAACTCTGATATTATAAATATAATCTCACATTTGCTATTAGTTACATTCTGACTCATATGTGTAGAGTTCGATCTCATCGCTTATCGGCTTAAAAAATAAAAATAAATAAAGTCGTCCTCTTCTATCCTCTCATGTACCAAATTGAATGCCTGGAATAACGGCAGTACTGCAGTGGGATTTATTAATGTTTCTTATATATATATATAAGATTTATTATTGTTTTAATAGTGTTACTAAAATCTCTGTTTCTTTTTTGTCACTTCTATCGGTATTCAAAGAGATGGCCCATTTGAGTCCAATTCAAATGTTCAATTCTGATGCTGAAAAGGTCTCTCTCTATTTTCTTTGAACATGTAATTTTTTTTTTATTACTTTACTTTCACCATCTCTTCAACTTTTGTTGAGTATAATTTTTTTTTTTTTGACAATATTTATTAATTAGGGACAATGTATTTTTTTTTTTTTTTTTTGAAAGATTTCGCTATTGGTAGAATTCAAACCGATGACCTGGGAGTCATTTGCCCAAACCCCAAGCTCGTCCATCTACCAGCTGAGCTACGCCTATATTGGCACTTTTGTTGAGTATTTGAGTTATTAGTCACAATATAACAGTATAATATATTAATAAAGAACAAAGAATATATTAGGTTAATTATACTAGTTGTTCTGGAACTTGGCTGAGAGTGATATATGATCATAATCATTTGGTTAAAATGATGATTTTGTCTATTACATGATCATTTGGTTCAAAGTGGACGTTTGATGTTTCACTCATATTCGTTGCTGTTTAATATAATGTTTTGGTATAACCGTGAGTTACATTTCAACTTTGCATCGTTAATTAAGCATAAAACATGTAAACATATCGAGTTGAAAAACATCTAATTAATCCAACCTACTACAATATATTTTTATTTAGATAAGCTCACAGTAATATCTGGGTGGTATTTTGAAAGTTATGATCAATTATTCAGTTAAAGGTCAGAAGCGATTGAAGATATTTTTATGCAAACGTTTTCTTTAAAACTGTATATTTTGGCAAGGAAATAATTTTTTTCTTCCATGTTGGGTTCTTCAATTTTCGATGCGAATCCAATGGTATAAAGAACGTAAAATTATGGGTGGTATTTTGAAAGTTATGATCAATTATTCAGTCAAAGGTAAGAAGCGATTGGAGATGATCAATTTTTGTGCAAACTTTTTCCTTAAAACTGTATCTTTTGGCAAGGAAATAAATTTTTTCATCTATGATGGGTTCTTCGATTTTTTGATACGAATCCAACGGTATAAAGAACGTAAAATTCTAGGTGGTATTTTGAAAATTATGATCAATTATTCAATAAAAGGTGAGAAGCGATGCAAATCCACGAGTGAGATGTTTTCATCGCTCATTTTCACACTTTTCCAAATCGATTTTTAGAATATTTTCTGAATGAAAAGTGTTTGTTTTCATGTCTACTTTATTGTATCAAAATTTGAGTAAATAACGTTGAGTATTTTTAGAGAAGCGCACATGAATGTGGACATAGGTCAGATTTGAATTTCAGCAGAATTTTGCTTTTGAATCCATATCAGTTTTCCCAAAAACCGTTGTCTTTTCAAACCGCAATATTTAAGACATCAGTTTTAATGGAAACCGATTTCTTATTGGAAAAAAAATCCATATCGGTTTTCCCAAAAACTGTTGTCTTTTCAAATAGCAATATTTAAGACATCGGTTTTAAGGAAAACTGATTTCTTATTGGAAAATAAATCCATATCGATTTTCTCAAAAACCGTTGTCTTTTTAAACCATAATATTTAAAAAATTCGGTTTTTATAAAAACCGATTTCTAATTTTTTTTTTTAAATCGGTTATCAAAAAACCGATGTAAACAACCGATGTCTTTTAATATTTTTGTAGTAGTGGTAGCAGCGTCATTTTGCCATTTACACAAGCTGTTTGTCGTTGCTTATGTGACATGGAGAATTGTTTTTGTCTTTTCTTCTAAGGGGTATTAGAGACCTCTCACTTTGTATTTGTCTTTTTCCTTTCTATTGTTCTTTTCCATCTAGAATATACTAACAAACAGATCCATATATGATCTAGTGGGGCCATTTTGGATCGGTTAACTTGTATTGCACGTTTTGATTGTTTGTAAAAACTCTTTAGAGATTTGGATTCAATTTTTCTCTGGGTTTTATCAGCTAATCTTGACTCATGAGCTTATGAGATTTATTTCTCAGTTTGAAGACTTCTACATCAAAAAATTATAACAAATTCTCTAACAACAGATTTATTTCGTTTCGGTTTGTGTGAGTGGAGTGGTGCATGATATATATGAAGACAAATTAAGGGTACGTGAGTGAAGAATAATTAAATAATCATTTTTATAATGTTGGATCCTGGATCCTGGGTTATAAAATTATAATGTTGGCTTTGAAGATTTGAGGTCGAATCTAATTAATAATCATTTTTTAATTTGTATGCATGTATGTAGAAGTAGAGAACCACCGGGTCCACCGTCTATATTATCTTTTTCTTCCTTGGCGATTTCTTTTTATAATTATAGTTCACAAAAAAGTCAGGAATTATGTTGAAAAATAAAAAATAATAAAGAGAAAAAGTCAGAAACTAATACGTGTCAAGGATTTCATGATTATATAATTAGCTAAGTGGTATGACCATTATACCTCCATGATAAAATTATGGATTTGAGTCGTCCCTTATTCTCAAAATCTTAAATTATTGTAATATTTTAAAAATATATATATATATATCTTAATTATTCCAAATAGGTTTTTTAAAAATAAAAATAAAAAATTGGAAAAGGTCTACAAGTAGCAAAGTTCATGATTTCTGTTCAACTATTAGTCAAGACTCACAATAAAAAGTATAATATATACAAAGTGATGTCATCTACACAGAATGAGATCTACACAGAATATATACAAGTGATGTCATGAGTTCTGGAACATTGGCTGACATCTGTGATGTCATCATTTGGTTAAAATGAAAATGATGATCTTGTCTATACATTAATTTATCTTTTATTTTACATTAATTGGATCTTATCGGATTAGACTATAAACAAGCACATTTGTCGAAGAATTTTAGTTGCAATTTGGGAAAGTAGACATTTCATGACTCCTATAATGAAATAATAATATAATGTTTCACTGGTGTATATTAATATGATGCAGTTTTGGTATAACTGTGAGATTTACACGTCAACTTAATTTACATCTTTATTTAAGTAGTAAACATATATAAATATAGTGTAGAATTAATCTAATCAAACCTAATAAATATTAAAATTTACTTTAATTAATAAATATTGAAGTCAGCAGAATAAAGAGGAAATAGATAATTGGAAGAATTTTTTTTATATATACGCCTATCAGGATCTGAAGAAGTCTATTTATTAGAAGAAGTTAACTCCCAACACCAAGAAAGGTATCCCCACAATTGTTTCTGTTTTATTGGTACTTAATAGTGGGACATATATATAATGAGTCAAGGTTTGAACCACGGTGGGTTGATAGTGATTGTGAAATCTCCGACCACAAAGAAATTAGTTGTTGACCAGAATAGGAAGAAATTCAACCTGAAAACATAATATCAAATTCTTTAATTTAACAACAAAATAGCTGGAGAATATTGAAGACAATTAAGGATGACTGGAGAATAATTGATAAACCATAAATCCTGGATTATAAAATATAATGGTAGCTTGGAAGGTTCGACGGCGAATCTAATAAAAAATCATTGTTTAATAATATGATTTATTTTCATGCAGAAGACAGAAGTAGGAGCACCGGTCCATTCTGTTAAAAAGACAGAAGCACCGGGCCCACAATCTATATCTTTTTCAGTTTTTTCCTTCTTATCTTTTTTGATAACGATTTCTGTTTATTATTATGATGCATGAAAAGTCAAGACTATGAAACTGCACTTGATTTGGACTATTGTTTTCAAACAAGATCTATCACCA